>CM034000.1:7398332-7412103 GCA_019603395.1 Cyrtorhinus lividipennis
AGTTGATAACGCGACAATGGTCCATATTCTTGGGTTTAGGTTTAGCCGTTGGTGCTCTAGTTATCGTTGGTTCGCTTTGGTGAGAAGGGTCGTTGTGGTTTTGAGGATGAAAACCACGAAAATTGCCCATTGTAATGTTTTCAAATTTGAACAGGCAGAACCAAGCAATCATTCGAAAGACCATCCGATGCAGTGCGTTCTGACGAAGAATGACGCAGATTTGTACTTTGGCGGCGAACTGGAAGGCCATCAGGAAGCCTTCACGTGCCCCTACTGTGGCCGCATGGGCCTGTCGGAGGAGCAGCTGGAGGAGCACGTCAACCGCTCCCACACGGAGGACGAGCTCGACCGCGACGTCCAATGCCCCATCTGCGCCGTTGGTGGAACGGAGGCGGGAGCGCGGGAAGATTTCTTGGGCCATTTGACCATCAGCCATAGGTGTCCACCTTGGCGGGCATTGTTCCCGGGGCAAGAAGACTGCGCGCGGTGGCGGGCGGGGACGGCGTGGAGAGTCTTTGGTGGATCTTTTGGCTCATCTCGGAGCGACGGGCAGACGAGGGCGCCGCTTCGGCCTACCATCCATCACTCGCACCCTCAGCCCGTACCCGCCGCTCAGGTTCTCTCACCCTCGGAAGCTCCGCCGTCTTCGCGAAAAATAACGCTTTTCCTAATTGCTTGCTTTCCAAAAGGCCACTCGCTCGGAATCCGATCTTAGTCAAACTGAGCAGAACCGTTAGCGAAAAGAGTTTATTTGCCCGGCAACTCATATTATCCCTCCTCTCTCGCGACAGTAAGTCCACTTCAATTTATCGTAATTTTATTTATTATTGTCGCTACAAAACCAAATGATGTCAACTCCTGGAACAGCTGAACTCTTCGGAAAACTTGCAGAATTGTAAATTTTAAACATTTGCATCAGGATCAACGAATGCATTGGATGAGTTTTTACCAAAGAGCTCCCAAACCATTTTCAAATATACCTTTTTGAAAATCGAGAAAAAACACAATTTTTGTATCACGCGATGACGAATTTCAGCTCTCGAGATGGACTCTCCTGGCAGTCGGGGTGTCCTACGGAATGTTCTGGCAGAGCCGCTACACGAAGAAGGGAGCTGGCCATGAAGGACATCAAATTGGCGAGAGGCGGCTCGAGATGCCAAGATAGCGGCGGAAAAAAGAAGAGAGCAGCGGACGTAAGTGGCCACTTTTGGAGTTGATTTGGCGAATTAACTGCAGCTGGTAAGCGAGATGAACGAGCCAGATCGACAGAAAAGCCATTGAAATTGGATCACATCCAAGTATCGATTCAATTAAGTATAATCAGACTGCACTCCAGATGGCGCTATCATTGCTTGGAGTAAAACAGCGAGTGTGGAGTGTCCCTGGCTCATTATAATAGATTCAGCGTCTCAAATTTAATGGAAAATGATACCCCACGTGCCTAGTTTCAAAAATGTCCCAAAAATCGAGTTTCAAAAACGAATTCTTTCACACGGGTTGGTTATTTCACGAAACAGCAGCATGGGGACTCACTCCAATCGATTCAGCGTCCAAAATTTAGTGGTAAGTGATACACCACACGCCTAGATTGCCAGAAATCTCGAAAATCCATTTTTCGAAAACACATTTTTACCCCTACCCCTCCAAATTTGGTCCGATCGGGCTGAAAAGAGGACCGTCCTAGGCCCGGAAAATATGACCAAAATTTCAGGTTTTTAGAAAATTCTCTACTACCTACGGCGGACGGACATTTTGGCTTATTCTTGGAATAACCAATCTATGTAAATCATGCCAGAGGTCTTATCAATTGGCCCAAAATTGACAGTACACTTTTCATGAGGTCTAGTTCAAAATACCCAAATTTTTGTCTACCATTTTTGCTTGTTAACAACTTTCTAAAAATTTGAAATATTGGTCATTAATCTCTTTCCTTCTGGTTGTACTCGGAACGTTTCAGCTCGATCGGACCAAATTTGAGGAGAGTATGGGTGAAAATGAGTATTTTGAAACTCGATTTTCGGGACTTTTTTGGGAACTGTCCTTGTGGGGTATTTTCCACTGAATATCCACCAAACTCCATTGAGATGAGTCCCGCCGGACCGATTGGCACCCTCCAGAGATGGGTATGGGCAAAATCGATACCTATGGATCACTTTCCCCTAAATTGTGTTCGTTAAATTTATTGAGATGGATCATGGTGCCCACCGGAGGTGGGATTGGGTCAAAATGGGTGTCTCACTACCTATTTTGAAAGTGAGTTTTTGAGATATTTGTGTACCTGGGCGTGTGGGGTATCATTTTCCACTAAATTTTGCACACTGAATCCATTATAATAAGACCAGGACACTTCACTCACTGAAGAATCTGCAGTGTACTGAGATCTAGACTATCGTAATGCGCAGTATGTCAAATTTTGGATTAAAAAAAGTTGATTTTTCAAGGAATTTCAAACAAGAATCTTGGGTTTTTTTTTAATGAATCGAGTTCTCCTTGTAATCTAAATACCAATAAATTGTTGCTCCATTGGCCAGAAAGGTCTAAATATTGTACAAATGACCGATAAACCAGTTGTCGAACTTTCCAATCAATCACACGTCATACACCAGCTAATCAATACTCCCTCCTTCTTAATTTAAAGGGTTTCGATATTAATGAGCACCAAAATGTCTAAATCCGGCTAATTTTCAGATAACCTAACGTTGATTTTTGTTGTCTCTACGATGTTTCATGGCACATTTTTGAAATTGATTGCAGAACTATTACTTGCATAGCATAAACTGCAAAATGGTGGCTCCACAAATATTTGATTACTCTTCAGTATGTTAACTTAGCGAGAATGATCAAAACTCGTGTAAACATGGTTCATTTTGATATTTTTGACCTCAAAACTTAAAAACCCCTCTGGATCAAATTTTATGAAGGAGGGGTAGGTATTGATTTAAGGGCCAATTTATGAGACCCATTTAAAAGAATAGTAGACGCACTAAATTTTTGTATATTTGCGATGATGTCCTTATTTGGTCGTTCAACCGATCCAACCAATTTTTTTAAAAATCGAAGCACAATTTTTAGTCACGTCAGAGTACTTTCATCCGCAGAATGGCCCGAATTCGGTACCTATTGGGTATTTTGAGATCCCAAAAATTTTGAGATCTAAGAATCTGAAGTGAAACCAAAATTATGTTGTTTCTGTGGAACGTTCCTGAGAAGCGTTCTTGATACAAATCATTATCTAAAATTTCGATTTAATTGGTAAAAGATGATAATGGTCATCATGAACATTGATTGATCGATATCTTGAAGGCCTATTAAACGAAATCGTTGCCTATCCACAAGATTGTATTCTAACGCCTCATCATTCATCAAACCTTTTTTCTGTTTCAGCTGAGATGGCCGAACTCGAAAAACTCGGACGTTAAGAGAAGATTGTCCTAAATAAAAGTCACTGTTTTGTACATATTGAGTTCGTTTAGTGGTAACGTCTTAAAATCAATAAAAACTGTAAAATTGTTTATTTGAAATAAAAATTAGTCAAATTTCATCATTTTCACCTCCTTTTTCCCGTAAATTTGGTTAAATAGAAAGAAAAAAGAAATTGAAATGGGGAGAAGCAAAGAAACTCATTAAAAACGTTACCTATAATATTAGTCTCAGTACAACATTACTTAAATTATATTGATGTTTAACGTACTCCCATTCGTTCATTGTAAATACACTTCTTACCTAAATTCGAATTTATAGTTACTTGGCCATGAAAAATATAATATTAATATGACTGTATCTATTTTTGTACATGGCATTCGCTCAAGTGTTCTCCAAAATACTATACCACGGCTTACAATAAGGCAAGATGTGAAGTGTAGGCTCTTTCGATTCTATGGCACTATTCATATTAGAACATTTCAGATCCAAATGAGAAATTTGGTCGAATGAGTGAGAAAATTGATAGAAAACGTTCGGTAGGCGGTTCAAGATGGGATTTAGCGATGGAAATGGGCAAGCAGTTTTGGCTAGGACGCCAAAGCTTCGACTTATTTTAGTCTGACGTTTGTTATAAGGCAGCAGTATGGCAGAGCGTGTATCAGCCAGAATTTGAATCAAGAGTGCTCTGGTGAACGGATTGTAGAGGGGGGGATAAGGAAATTGATGTGGAAAAGGTTGGTTGATTAGGATGACCGATACTTATCAACTCCATAATTGACAATTTGTGAGATAAACGGTCGGGGTTGCTTAAACCATTCTGGAGCATCCAAAGCAGCAAAAAGCAGAAAGGACCAGAGTTTACTCACTTTTTGGGTATATACGTCGTCGTGAGCACCACAGTGAAAATTTGCTCGCCAATTGAACCTAAGCGGAGTTGCAGAATGGACACGTCCTGAGCTACATATCAATTGACAACTGTGGGCGTTCATATGGAGTGGAAAGAGTCCATTATATGTGGAAAATTTTCCAAATCCATTGTCCACTCGACTGAACAGAAGCAGGAGCAACATCAGGTCTGCTCCAACTGGTCCACATCAGTTATTAAGGAGGTAGGATCTGGACTGATCAGAAGTTTAAGGATTCTTATAAAAATGATTGAGTTGACGCTCTACAGCTCACTCCTTTCTGCTAAGGTTCATCCTGAGTAGTTAGCTGTTTTTGGGGGCTATTCCACCCCCTCCAACTTCAGCACCCTATTGAGAACTGTAATCATAGCTCAAAATTGTTATGCAGCAAGATGTTCTCAGCAGGTGACTTTCCTGAGTCCATTGTTCGGTTTAAACAAAAAGAATTGTCGATTGTAAAATGAAATTGCAGACAAATGTGGCACTGAACATGAACTATACGCTTTACCTCACCGCAGGGTGGTGATATATCTCCTACGTGTGGACCCCTAAAGAAAACGAATTTACTGCTAAGGTCTCAGCGTAATAACTCTTTCCTGGGAAGACAATTATTACAATATTTCAACCCCGCCGAAGAGGAAATGGATTTAAGAGCGATTTTACCACATTTTTTGTAGGAGACACATTCACAATCAGAACTTATTTGAGCAATGTGCAAACAGATGCACAGCCAATAGACTCAGCCAGAAGGAAATGGGGAATAGAGTGACGTGAGTGTTTTTACACGAATTGATATAGAATTTCCGATAGAGAAGTATTATGACCATCCTGCGACAAATTGACACAATTGTCACGCTTAAAATTATGTTGACAACGGATGAAATATCATTAGACAAAATTGCAAATATTAACAGATAGGTACTAATAAATACAAATCATTAGGAATAATAAATTGCGCTATAATATGTAAAAAATAAATAAATAAAAAATCGCTGTCAAGGGAAATTCGATACTGGCGGGATAATGTGATGTCGCTGGTGTACGGAAGAGGTTGAAAACGCATTTCAATTTGATTTAGCTCGTAATGGGCCCACCAAAGTCCGTTCGTCAAGTATCTCAGTGGCCAAAAAAAGATAGGATAAAACTCAATAGCGTACTTTCTGGAAATATATTTAGCGTAAATGGTTGGCAATAAGTTTCTTCATTTGGCTGTTGCAGTGAATTTTATGAGCGATAACTGCTTTGGTATAAGTCTCTAGAAGAATTAACTGAATTAGGTCTCACTATCCAACCGTTGTGGATTTTACAACTCGTACCCAAAAGGGCACCAGGGACAACGTAGCTTCCGTACACACAGCTACAATCACGAAATTCATGAAACCTACCCAGACGTACCGTTTTTTCACCACAACTAACAAGCGTCGACAAAAATATTAACCGGGATGTTTGATTTCAACAATAAAATCACGAAAAACCGAGATGACGACACACAAAATAAGTAGATGTCAATAGAAAAAAATTAATAATTAAAATAGTTTTTCCGCTAAAAGGTAAAACACAACAATCTATCACTAATCACCCGATCTGATTGCCCGATTCATATGTAGAAGTATCAGCGATATGAACTCAATATTAGGAAGATGATATTGTTAACCTCGGCTCACCAGGCGCTTCCTATTTACAGCTCATAGTAAGCAATAAGAACGTTATTTATCACGAAAATAAATAAGTGTTTCCGAAGATAAACTCACATTGACTATTGTAAGACTCCTTTAGAAAACGACAATAAGAATTCGATTCTGACATGTAGAAATAGTCTTTCTTTCTGTGCGGTTTTAAGCTAACATTGGCTTTGATTAGGCATCGTTCGTTCGGGCTTTGGCCAAATAAGTTTTATTGAAATTCAACAATTTTAGAAATAACATGAAATCTTTGTTGCCAGAAATCGAAGTTGCACAGAAAGATAGGCTACAAGTTTCCAATTTTGGAAGGCCAGGACGGAAAGATTGGGAAAAGTTCTGAGCGGAGAGAAATTAAAATTGGCGCGTACAGGCGAACAGCTATACCGACCAACGAGATCTTGAGGGGTTGGGTAACAATTAGAACCCTCGGAAAGAGTGTGGCACGAGAAAATAACTCCTCTGGGGGTGACTTTGAATTTTCAACTCCTCCGATCCAGCAGAAGGGTAGAAGAATAGAGGAATTACAGTTGTAATTTAGGGATTTTGTTTTGCAGTGAACATTTAGGAGGAAGAGATTGTGTTAATTTTGAAGAGAGCTTTGCGAAGAACACTTCCCGTAAGTAGGAGGGAGGATATGGTGCCCAAAATCGTCAATTTCGGCCGAATGGGTCAGAACATGAGCTTGATTTTCGGCGTCAAAAGCCAACTTCCGATTTTTTTTACTCGAAAATATTTCAATTAACACCCCTAAACCCGGGCCGACTCTCCCCGAGGTTTCCTCAAAGTTTGGTTTCTTCGGTTTTTTTTTTCAAAATTGAAAACCTTTCGGTAAAAAACTATCTACAGGAACGTCTTTCCTTAGTTCTAACTCTTCATTCCGGTGTCTCACACTGGTTGCCCTCCACCGGGCGATTGATCCAAACTCATGGCCAATTTGATGAGAGTTTTCTTAACACGAAGTGCGGGTAGACGGGCGTGGGGGTTGAAATGCCAACATTCTTTCATCAGTTTTCCCATACTCGAGAGGACCTGCGGAAAAGGAAGACGAATCATTGATAACCGTCCATCATTAGGGAGGTTTATCATATATACGAAGCTGATTTATATTTTACTTGTAGGAATCAGGAGTGGAGATAATATTACAAATCTAAAATATTAATGAATAAAGTAAAACCTGACGTTTAAAAGGAATTTCGCAGCGGATTACATTTTCAAAATTCATAATTATATCGTGCCCCATTAGTTGCCCCCTCTACCTAAAATCGTCCAAATGGAGCTTTAAAAAAAAAAAAAAAAAAAAAAAAAAAAACATTTGCGCACTCGCGCAAGTGACACCAACTTTCTTATTTCAAATGGGAACTCGAATTTTTTTTGCAGATTCGGATTTAACCCCAAATTTTATGAAATTTTGATCCTTCAACACATTTTTTTTTATTGCGCGCAACCGGTTCAGGCACACTAACCTGCGCAACCCCATAATTGTCGAATAGTGGATGATGTTGAACTCAAAGGTTTTCACATGAATTTTCATTGTTTTTGACGCTGAATGTTATTAGTGTGGTTAGTTTGACCCCATGGACTACTATTGAAATAAATTTGACGTTAAACTAAAGTAATTTACTAATCTGTGCGTGCCTCTGATAATTAGTTGACATATTCAACAGATACTTTCAATTATAGTGGAAAATATGAATAATTTGACTGTAACAGCAGTAGCAGATGTCCTGCCTGATGGCGCCATAACAATCATAAAAATTTGACCTGCCTCAAAACTCCACACATTTCTCAATGAAAATATGGATGGCCAATCGCTAAGAGATGGCAATCTTGAAAATTTGAACGGAATGAATTATACACAAGTGCCCACGTAACAGGAAAACGCGCTAATATTGAAGGAGTTTTAACTGCAAGATATGTTTCTCCAGAGGAGAATTTGGAATCGATAACGCGTCAAGGCGTCATACGAGTACCTATTTTCTCTTAAATCTTCATGAAGGAAGTGAGGAGATCTTACCGGATCTGACGCCCATCTGTTGGGCAACACGGGTCGCTGTTGGTCAATGCACACAACTTTTTTCATTTCTTCGAACGACGGATCATTCCCCACCCTATCATAAAACGGCGGTTGATACTCCTCTATGATACCTGAAGGTGAAAGTGACACAAACAACTCAAATTAAAACGTTCAACAAATAAATTGAAGAATTATTAGAACGACAATCAATTTGTAACTCACCATTACTAATCACTCGACGTGCTAGTTCCCAAAGAACGAGTCCCACTGCGTACATGTCCACTCGCTTGAGGGCTTCGAAGCAGTTCATGTCGATTCTGTGGGAAATCAACGGTAATCATGCCAAAAGCTAAATTTCCACAAGGACATTAGAACCGCAAGGTAACACGTCTATTTTCCAATCAATCCAAAAGCAGCTAATTAAAGTATTGTTAAACAAAAATATTGGATATTCCTCAGCTACCATTTTTCAAGAACTTGAAGTGCCACTCCAGAGCTTGTGGAGAGGGCCACTATCAGAAAGACTTAAAATTAGGCAAATTATAAATGATTAGGCATACAACTACGGGCTTCAGTGCTCGAAACCTCACAAAGCCTCCATTTAGGTCAAAATTCAGGAGGTCTCTCCTCTTCAATCGACTTCTTCTGGAATTGCGGGAGATTTCTTGGGTCCTTCAAAATGCAGGTCGAAAAATCCATTAGCTACTGACTGCGATAATAAAAGCTCCATCTTCTTATACCTATTAATTTTTAAGGAAGTATATCAGAGGATTTATGTAGCAATTTTTTTCTTCATTTGAGTCAAGTTCCTGAAGTGACAAAAAGCATTGTCGGCATATTGGGATACTAGTACGAGATATCTGTGATATTTTGTTCTTCGTTTCAACAATTTCTCCTCTCAGTACAAACTACCCTTAAAGAGGGGAGTAGCATTGCACCATCAACTGTATCAACATAATGCCTACTTCTAATTAAATGAGGTTTAATGAATAAAAAAAATTGTTTTCTGGTTTATTAATCCCTGGCTAGGGGATTAATTTGATTGCATCCAAAATTTGACGTTCAAGGATGTCTAGATCAAGAAACAGAAATGTCCATCCGCTGTTCACTAGTTGCTCCTCAAAACATTTCAGCTCGATCCAACTAACTCTGGGGAGTGTTGAGGTGAAAATGAGGTTTTTGAAACATGATAATCAGGAACTAGGCCTTTGGGGTTATCATCACACTACATTTAGAACACTGGATCTATTGAGATGGGTCCTGGGGTGGTGCCCACCAGAGGGTGGTATGGGCCAAAATGGGTACCTATAGCTTGTCAGTAATGAAAAGAATACGTAGAAGTCGCTGCCTGGCGGAGAAGAAGCGAAACAAAAAGCTGGGAAAATTTCTCATTTGTACGATTTTTCCCCCAACAAACGTCACCAGTGAATTGACTCCAACAAATTGATAAGCACCGCTCGGCGCACACAAGCAACAAAAGGCGAACCAGTGTTGCCATCGCAACAACAACAATTTCCTCTTTTTCCAAGCGCTTGGCTTTGACGTGCCTCTTCTCCTCCAGGCAGCGAACCCTACGTATTCTTTTCATTACAGACAAGCTATACCCACTTATTTCGAAATTGGTGTTTTGAGGTTTTTTCTAATATCTAGATGTATGGGGTATCATTTTTTACAAAATTCTGGATGCTGAATAGAATTAGAATGTGTCTGGGTCACTTCACACTCACCGCGATACTCGTGCTGAAAGGAATAATCAACCATTGCGGAATAATTTGCAGCGTTTTCGAATGAATACTCACGATTCATCGAGCAGTTCAGGCGCCATATAACGCTTGGTGCCAACTCGGGTGTTCGGGGGTATGCTGGTTTCACCGGTTGTCTGCGAATGAGTCACCGCAAGTCCAAAATCCGCTATGGCGCAAGTGCCATTTGCTTTGACGAGTATGTTTTTGGATTTGATATCTCTGTGAGCAATGGCTGGTTTCCCCTGGAAATAAATTGGAAATTGTAGAAATTATGAGTACGTAATGAACAGGTTGTTAGAATTTACAAAGAGAAACTGTCTTACCGCCTGCAATAAATGAGCAGCATGGAAAAAAAGATAAGCGAGTAAATTATCAGGTAAATGAATAATATATGCTAAGCTGGAATGAACCTGCATGGCACTGAGGTGATCAAAGATTACATACCTGAGTCCCTAGAATTTCGGAGTGCAGATGAGCCAAACCAGCCATAGTCGTGATGGCCAGAGAGAGAGCGTGCCTTCTGTTCAGTGGGTTTCTATTGAGATGGTCATAAAGGCTGCCATTTGAATGATAGTGCGTGACGAGCCAAAGTTGCGTACAGGAGTTGACTGACGTCATATCCGAACCGATATAACCCAAGATATTTTCGTGGCGTAGGAGCACCGTGCTAAAAAGACAAAATCGGATTAAACTGTGATAATGAGAAAATTTGTTTTTCTGGTTTTTGGTTGACTTAAGAAATCAAATACCACAAACCTGTAAATTTCAGTTTCACGGGACCAAGACGCTTCGTCACGGGAGAAGAAAATTTTAACCGCTATGTTCTCGCCGTGCCAAATACCTCGCCAAACCTCACCGTAACGCCCCTTTCCGATGCATTCAGCCAATGAGATTTGCTTAGCTAATGTGCGCTGTATCAATAAGGGAAGACCACTGCCTGACCCCGAAGTCAACTCGAGATAACCGTCCTGAGTCTAAAACAATGACACGAATGAAACAACACCAAATGACCAACAAGTAGCCAAATACGAGCTAAAATATATAAAACTAACTTTCAAATTGTCGTGAGACGACGACACGAGATCGTGAGGGACCGCCAAATAAGAGGGGTGGGCTCCAGAGGGAAGTTCCAAGCGTTTGTTGTGCGATCGTTTAAGTAGTATGAGAACGATAACGCCGATAATGATTAAAAGCCCCATGATTGGGCCAATAATCGCTAAAGCTAATTTCCATATGTACGCACTGTCTTCTTGAGTAGGCCCTGCAAAATCACGAGTAAAATTATTATACATTTTTAAGGTATAATGTTTTTGGTAGAACTTATACCTATTAGGCTAAGGCTGGCCGTCCACTGGACGCGAATTCGCGCGAAGAGGCGAAGTACGCGATTTCAAACGAAGAGTTCGCCTCTTAACAAACACTATTATTCGTATAGGACCCCGTCCACTGCAAGCGCCATGATCGATTTACCGATTTCCATCGCCAGGTTCGCCAGTTGGCGCGTTTGGAATCAAACATGTTTGATTCTCTTCGCCTCTTCGCGTCCAGTGGACGGCCAGCCTAAGGAGTCCTACATGAGCTATAAGTTTACAATTTTCCTCCCGTGCTCTTCATCTGTATGTATTTTACCAATTTTTTTCGTCCTTTCTAAGTTTTGATGAATTATTAATACAATTGAGGACTAGAATGATAAAAACGTGACAAACTATTCCAGGCGGGTTGATTATTCCATGAAGCGAGATTATGGGGAAACAGTGAGTGTGGAGTGTCCTGACTCATTCCAACCGATTCGACGTTCAAAATTTAGTGGAACACGATACCCCACATGCCTAGGTACCCGAAAAACTCGAAAACCACTTTTGAAATAGGTAGGTAGGTATTAATTGTGGCCATCGGCCTGGGACCAATCTCAATGGATGCAGCGTCCAAAATTTATCGGAAACCTGTCCGTCCGCCGTTTTTGGCTCATTAAAAAATGTATAAAAATCTAAAATTTTGGTCAGGGATTTTATTCTGACTCTAGCTGGTCTTTGAAACTTTTCCTCAAAAGTGAGGGCATGAGTGAAAATGTGTTTTTTGAAACTCGAATTTCAAGACTTTTTGTGAACTATGAGTGTGGGGATTTATTAACCTCTACATTTTGAACGCAGGATCCATCGAGACGGGTCACGGACCGATTGGTGCCAATTGGGGTATGGGTCAAAATTTGTACCTACCAACCTATTTTGTAAGCAGCTTTTCGAGATTGACTCAATTGAAATGAGTCCAAGAGTCTCCACACTCAACGTTTTCCACATACTCTTGCTTCAAGGAATAATCAACCCCTCATGATTAACTTGCAGCGTTTTGATTGGTTATTTCTTGACTGTTTTCATGCAAAAAGTCAATCTCTCCGATTCGCCCCAAAATTGTTTTCTGGACGTTTGATGGCGTCTAGATCAAAATTAGCAAATGTCCGTCCGCCGACTTTGGTAGTAGCAATTTTTCTAAAAATCTGAAATTTTGGTCGGGGGTCCGTTTATGGCTCTAGTTGGTCCACGAAACTTTTCAACTCGATCGGACCAAATTTGGGTGGGGTAGGGGTCAAAATGTGTACTTAGAAAAATGGATTTTTGAGATTTAGATGTGTGGGGTATCATTTTCCACTAAATTCTGAACGATGAATCCAATGAAAAGGGTCCCAGAACGATTGGCACCCACTGAAAGAGGTTATGGGTCCAAATGGGTACAAATTAACAACGTTTAAAATTAGTTTCAAATCTGCATTGAAATGTTGAACTACACTCAGAATTTCTCCATCGCGATTTCAGTCCTCACCTGAACTTGGAAGTTGTGAAGGAAAAGTGATATTGTTGCAAAAATCTCCGTTGCAGCATGTCATTTGGTAGGTTATTTGTTTCGCAGGAACGGTCGTACACATAAATCTGACTTGATCTTGCTGAATCGTGCAGCCACGAGAGAAAATTTCTTTCTTCGAGTCCTGGTCGATTTCGTAGTAAGTCCAACACTGAAAAATTAATGGAGTATGTGGTGTGAGTAGTGGTATATAGAGAAATAGATGAGTTTGGTGGAATGAGGCTGTTTTTGGTGTTGGTCATCAATAGGAGACTTTCTGTGGTGTCTCTAGCACCTCAGAATTGGTCAGACAAGTTTAAACTATTGTCTTACTTGGAAAGCGTTCACGCATGGTTCTCTTGGCACACAGTTGGGTGCGTCACAGCTCAAACACTTGTATTTCCCTTTCGGCGCGAGCGAGTTGGAGGGAAGGCGGCCATCCATCCCATTGTCGTCTTCGTCGTCGTCTGCAGCCCAACCGCCCAACTCGTCGCCAATCCTGGCCGAAACTGCAACATGAATGGAAAAATGATGTTTCAGCTGATGTGAGAAGGCGCCAACGTTAAGCTGTTGACATCGCTAGTACAGGATGGCTTAACACTGCCGTGTACTATCGAAGCCAGAAGCCAGTATGTCTAGGTGCACCAGAGGCGATGACTCAAATAATTTCCCACGATAGAAAGATAGTTCTATCATGATGCTCTTCAGGTGGTGCTTCTAACCGTTTGAGCTATCACAACAACAACAGACGTCCTTCAACTACGCTCAAGTTCTTTGCAAGATTTCAACTCAAACACCAATCCATTCAGATACCTGGTTCAACCATGGACAAATAGGAGAAACAAATAATCGAATAAAACCAATTTCAAATAACACAAAATATTCAAAAACTACTCACCATTGTTCAGGAGTACGCAAAATATGAATACACTAGCGAGTTGGAGTGACATCACGAAGGGATCACAAAACTTCCACAAAAGCTATCGATTTCGTCAAGTACATCATTAGTGGTGTAGAACGTCATTAAAACTGTCAAATTGAAATTGACGGTTTTGTCAGATATTCAATAAAACTCAACGGACCCGAAAAAATACTAGAGAAACACACTCAAGGACATTACGACAACGAGAGCCATTTTGACTGTCGGCCATATTATCAGTGTTGCCA
>CM034000.1:7418963-7437675 GCA_019603395.1 Cyrtorhinus lividipennis
CTCTCTTATTTTGAATGGAAACACAGTTTTTTTTTTTTTAATTGCAGGTTCGAATTCTACTCAAAATTGCATGACAGTTTAATTCCTCAACCAGCAGGTTCAGCATGTACGCATAGTTCCGTAACCCCAAAATTTTCAAATAGTGGGTGATGGTGAACTCTAGATTGTGATGTATGAATTTTGATTGTTGACAATGAAAATTCATGTGCCTCGGTTTAGAGCTTATCATCTCTTACTGTTTTGTCAAGTTTGGGATTGCGCAACTTTGCGTTCACGCTGAACCGGTTGCGCACAATCAAAAATTAAGTTTTGGGATCAAATTTTTTTCAAAATTTTGGGTAGAATCTAATCTGCAATAGAACATAGGGGTTCCCATTTTAAATAAGAAAGTTAGTGTCAGTTGCGCAGTTGTGCGGGTTGCGCAATAATAAAAAGAAACAACTTTTTACGATTTTAGAAGGGGGAGACTC
The DNA here is from genome assembly GCA_019603395.1 of Cyrtorhinus lividipennis. NCBI lineage: Eukaryota > Metazoa > Arthropoda > Insecta > Hemiptera > Miridae > Cyrtorhinus > Cyrtorhinus lividipennis. The sequence continues at coordinate 7,419,434 of CM034000.1, forward strand.
TTAGGATACCATTGTGACGATTTAGCGAAAAGAGGACGTCTTGCATTCTTTCATCCCCTGAAACGCTTGAATCCGGGGCATGTAGGTTATTTATGGGCTCAGCAGGGCCGTTTATACACCATGCTCCATTCCTACTGAAATGAGTCGTGAAAGCGAATGTGTTCAACAACAAATAGGCCCATTCGGATATCAAACGTGGTCCGTTTTAGAGGCCTTGAGTTGAAGTAGCTTCCCAGTTAACAAAAATCTAAGACAACAAATTCAGTCGTGCGAAGGTGATTCAGACGTGATTTCGCTCGCTCCTTCAAAAGACACCCGCGAGATTTGTTTATAGGGAGGAAAATCGGCTCAAAAGAAACGCAGCCTTCAAACGGAAGGCCTGTCAACACAACAGTTTCTTTTGCAGTTCTCCAAAATAACGACTATTTGCGCCAGGAAGCAGGTGGAAGTGAAAAAAAGCGGTCAAGAAACACACGTGAACTCTCCCGGGGGCAGGCCAATCCCACCCAAATGGGAGCTCTCAAACACGGGAATTATTCAATAATAGTTGATCCTCCCTGGCACGTCATTAACAGTTAGAGGTCGTGCCTTTTTTTCGTACCGATTTTTGTGCCGTCCGACTGACACACTTCTCTTTCCATCGGACTTCACAGTAATAATTGCGTCTATTAGGCAAAGTCAAGGGAAAACTAGCCCTATCTCTGAACGAGCACATTCGCGGAATGCGGGGAAGTGACTTCGGCCGAGGCGTTATTTGGGGGCCGTTATCTGAACCGAGGTTTGACTAGGAAAGTATCCCATAACTATTCGACCGAAATGAGCCTCGTCTTTCCACAACGACAGGAAGTGGTGGTTATCTGAGTAAGAACTAGAGCACGAGCTATTCTTTTGAGTACGTGTAGGATGAGTGGAGTTGGCAACGACTTTCTTACCGGTTTGTCATAAGTGTGGATTCTGCTTGTATTCTCAGTAAACATGAATCCTGTTCTAACGGCTCTAGTTCCTATTCCTCGTTTTCCTTCTTCTGAATGTATTTTTTCTCTGCTACAATAAATAGGTCCATGAAGAAACTTCATTTCTCGCTGCGAACCCTCGAAATTATCTCCAAGTTCCAGGTTAATGGTTGAGAAGTTTCCTCAGGAGAGTCTGCAGTGAAGCGTCATTCCATATTTCCACTTAATTTTTGAATAAATCAATTTCTCTTGGGTTAATACTATATTTTGACTCAAAACGAGTGAAAATTCTGTGTTACAGTTGTAAGCCCCCAGGCTTGCGGCCTCCAGAAGGCCAGAAGGGAGGGAGCATGCGCCAGGATGTGCGCCCAGCTCCTGCCCAGACGTCGCATTTTGGAGAGAGGCCCAGCGCTCACTCATTGCAAAGGCGTCCAACTGGGTGGTGGTTGTCAAGGTGCCCCTTGTTGCTGGGGTGCCCAACATGTTGGAGTCATATATTTTTGTAACCCTGTCGTGCAAGTGCATCCCACTCAGTCCATCCTGGCTTTGTCCTGCGCTCGCTCTGAAGTGAACTCTGCTACCGTGCTGAAGTCAACCGAAGCTGTAATATTGTGTTCCCCATGAGATAAAGGACTCAAGTTAATAAGCCTCAAGTTAATGTGTACCTTCGGGACAGCGTGCCCCCTCCTGTTTTTCCTTCAACGTCGATGCCGTTTTCGTCAGCCGGTATCGTTGCACTTGCTCATTAAATTGTATTTCATATATATCATAATTTCATGTATCTTGTATTAATTGTATTTTATGCTCCACATGTTGTCTAATTTACTTTGTCGAATTTTGTCTTGTATCAATTCTAGCCCAGGTTGAGGCATATTCTCCTTTGCAACGTGTCCTTGTTTTCAATTATAATTCATTTTGTATCAATGTATTTTATGCTCATCCTTGGTATCCCTAGTTGCTCAGTCGTAAGTCTTGGACTTACATCCTGTTCCTCTCGCTAGGTCCCTTCCAAATTCTTCGAAGAAACCCGAATTAAATTATAGTAAATTCAAACACATTTTAATTCGAGAGAGGCTTACACAGTTACCGGATACAGTTATCACCGTATCACCCGCGAGGTGCTAAAACTGAAACAAAATTTTGGAGTTTTAGAAATTATTTGCAACAAAATGTCTAAAACTCCAAATTTTTGGTAGGGACGGACTTTCTAGGTCTTCAAAATTTCCGCTTTCGCAACCTCCTCTTCACCCACAGCCAGGCACATGAATTTTCATTGTCAACAATCAAAATTCATACATCACAATCTAGAGTTCACCATCACCCACTATTTGAAAATTTTGGGGTTACGGAACTATGCGTACATGCTGAACCTGCTGGTTGAGGAATTAAACTGTCATGCAATTTTGAGTAGAATTCGAACCTGCAATTAAAAAAAAAAAAACTGTGTTTCCATTCAAAATAAGAGAGTGTCACTTGCGTATGGTTGCGGCATTTTTTTCTGTTTACTCCCATTTGGAGGGGGAGGGGTTCTCGTGGTACACCCTCCATATATGTGGTACACAAACGCATTTAGATTCAAAATGGTAATATGAACAAAATAAACTCTTCATACGAATGGTTCTTACCCAGTAAAGAGGGCTTAGGGCGGTAAATTAAACTATGATACATCGTTTTGGAGTTGTAGGAACCTTTCTGCCGGAAATACGATGCCTCCCCAGACGGACGTATTTAACGGTTTTAGTCGGATGTGGGAGATAAGTGAAGATCAAAGATGATACGAGAAAAGAAACTGGTAATGGTCTGAGGTGCAGTGAACTGAAGGCAGGGCATCTCGAAGAACGAGTGGACAAATCCCGCAGGCTCCATGGGTGAAAGACCGACACCCTGATGTCCTATAAGGAGTAAAGTATAATATGTGGATTGTGACGGGAGACGGCTTCCAGTCCTCCCGGGAGAAGGTTGCCTATAAAAGGAAGCTGAACTTCTTTTTTCTTCTGGCTATTACCTGAGGCACCTAGACTGCGTAGACAAAGACGAGCCTTTCTGGACAGGCTACGACATTCTTGTTGTCCATAGTTTCTCAATGTCTGGACTCATTCCCCGTCGTCACTTCGCCGAGAACATTTACATCCATCTCGATCCATTTCTGAATCTCTGGCTACGCCTGAGTGCAGGCTGCAAACGGGGAGGTTTTTGTTGCAGGGTCATCTATTCTTGGAATGGCTGGAGGATGGTACATACCATCACCTTCTATCCGACCATCGAGCTCGACGAGCCCCTTCTATGCACTCCAAGAGGAAGGACGACACCAGTAGAAACTGCTACAGGCTGTGCATTTTCATTGAGTTCTAGTTCTCGAATTGGTTTTGGTGCCCGCCATATGGTTGCCACCATAAGGGAAAACATACACTTGGAATTCCATGCCTTGAGATCTCCATCAAATTGTCATTACGACCGAGGTCTGTGAAGTTTCCGCAAGTTTCCTTAGTGTGATGGACGCCACCCACCCATCGTAGCAAGAATACTACCACTCAGCCTTACAATCTACCTCGACAATGTCAGCCCCATGCAAGAGCTCATGCTCATTTTCGATTTCACATGTGTTAACACGTACTGTGAGACTGAGGCGCCACTTGGATCCATAATGATCTCCCGAGACGGTCAAGTCCCACATAACATATATCTTCCGAACTCAAAGGGACACCGTTAGCTCATATTATCACGAACACGACAAGAAGGTAAAGGTCACCAGCTGCTCTGGAAGGTCCGCGGGGAGTCGCCAACTTGTTCAAGGTTTCGCATATTTATCCCCTTTGGCGGTGGTGACTATGAAATAATAGTTCCAGATGTTTAACGTCGATAGTGTTCAAAGATGTTACGAACCCCGCAGAGGCATTTTAAAGTATACTGAGTCTGAATTACAGAGTCCACCACTCATATTTATAATTCGTGAGCCTACGGCAATAGCTTAAAGGTTCTACGCATGTTAAGGTTACGGCTCCTGTGTCGTTGTTTTTCATAAACCTCGTTTCACACATTGCCGATATTTATAACACAATTCCACCAAATCCGGTCGGATCAATCAATGAAGTAGGCGCCTGAGCTGTCAATGCCTGGGATACGCCATTTGGGCCCTTGTTGTGCCTAACACATCGTCAGCACAGGTGGAAGGTTGGGTATTTTCTGAAAAAATTTATTGATAATTTTATGAAACTAAGCGTATGGAGTATCATTTTCTACATCATTTTGGACTCCGAATTTAAAAAGTGTACGTTCCGGACGGATCGTCGCCCAAAATGAGTATTTTCGATTGTTATTGACTGATGGGAACCACTGGGAAAGAATTCTTTATTATCTCAATTCTTATTTTCTCAGCCATGCTATTGTCAGAAGACAAAATACTGGCGCCTAGTTTGAATTGAACGCACGCAACTCCAATCTGGGTTTCCTACATCATCTCTACCATGATAACCATCAGCTATATCAGCCCTAATCAATATTTGGCTCAGCATGGATTCATCGGTACCAAAAATTCATTAATCTAACGGCCTTCCTCTAATCCTGGCTCTCTTAAAATTCTCTCATTATTGACTATCTTTCTGTTAGGGGGGCTCAACACCCACAACCATGACATCGATCATGTCTCCGATTTTGAGCCTGAGGGCAGGTCGGCATCTACATATCGTTTTATCTGCCCGCCCGATCTTCGCCAATAGTTTAGCATCTGAAGAAATCATCGCCCTCTCGCAAACTAACAGCTGCGGTTCTTTGCGCCTGTCGTAGGCTGACATCTTGTTTCGCTAGCTACTAAATCAACCTAACCGACCCGAATGCGTCGCCCGAAATCCTAAGCTTAATTTGTGGGCCTTCGCGGAGCTTCTTTTCTTCTATTTTCCACCGGTCGCCACATGAATATATTCAAACGCCCCCCTTTCACATTTCATTCGCTGAAATGGAGACTCCGAGCGACCTCTACGAGATGTTTATTCGAAATTCGCGCATAACGTACCGTTAAAATCTCTCTCGCCAAAAGCCGTTCGACGAGGCGTGCGGCATAAAAAACGTCTCGACTTCCACAGACGGCTAAAATGACCTTTGCATAGAAGAACGACAAGTTTATTAGGATCCCTGCTAAGGACTTTCATCGTGATCAGAATTCGTACAGCAACTTGAGTATGCACTTTTGTCGTTGGATCATTGTCCTAATGTTACATCTGGCAGTCCACTTCATACGTTAGTCCCCGCTTATTATATCAGATTCTGTTGAGTTTTATGTTACTAAATTAGGTGGTTAAAAAAAAAAAAAAAAAAAAAAACTCGACGGCCAGTTTCTGACTATCTAGTGATTGACAATTATAAACAAAATGCAACAGTCTCATTAACTTTTTGGGAGATAACTAATAGACATTCACGTACAAAATCTTAAATTCTTTATTAGCATCCTTTTAGAAAGCCCTTTCCGCTCAATGTTTGCTGAAAAATCGATATTTTTTGGGGTGTCAACCTCAACGTATCTCTTTGTACGCACAATACACGGAGGAGGTATTCTGTTGAGGCAAAGTTCCATTGACTTATGTGAGGGTTGTGGTTGTGGCTACCTACCCCCGAACATAGTAAAACCTCAGAACGAGCCGGAAACTAGGAAAAAATTGAGAAGTTTGGAACTTGACATGGACAGAAGAAAAATAAAAAAGGGAGAGGAGTGGTTTTTGTTAATGTTCTCAAAACAGAACAGCCTGATTAGAAAAACTCTACCTACATCATTCATATGGTAGTAATATTGTGAGAAAACCTCCTACAGAGCATTTTAAGAACACGAAGACAAATTCGAATAATTAACGGCGGCCCTTTGGACGGAACGAGTCCTCTGAAGAAATGGGTACCCTCGTCAGGATCTGTCCGATTTTCCAGAACTCTCCGACGAGGGGAGAAAAAAATAAAAGTCAATAGGGTGTAACCGTTCCCAACATATGCAACATATGTCATAGAGCTGCGGTCGAGGGTGCGGTTGTTGACTTTATGAAGGCTATTTCTCACTAATTGGCCCTCGAGGAAGTCATTTGCTCTAAGAGACATCTTAGTGTGAAGGTACCAGAGATTTGATGGATACAATATTTAACAGACAAGATCCTGTAGATTCGAAAGAATCTTTATCCCGTAGATCTTCAAAAAAATCTTGGATTATTTGATCTTAAAATATACGTCCTCCATAGGAATATTAATCGATATCAAGACATTTAGGGTCGCTTGTTCACTGTTCCACTAGTAACTAAGTGTTAACATTCATTCAGTTATTCTCATACCGGTATAAATTCATAAAATATTTTCTGATATATATATTTTTTTAACATTATATTGGAATTGGTCTTATGTGCCCATTCAGACTCAATAAATATGCTTAATACACTGCCTTCATTGACCTCTGTGAGGATCATGCTTAACCGGTCCTTCTTTCTCCCTTCTTCTTCTTGCTTTTTGCTACCCACCGGCTCCTTGGCATCTTTTGATAATCCCTGCTTTGTGTAGTGACTAATCGTTCTCTCAATATTGGACAATGTACGGATCATTTATTCCTACTTGTTCTTTGTTCTTCGTAGCACCAATCATTCCAAGGTATCTGAACCCTTTAATCTAATTTCTATTCGATTAACAGTGTACAGTGTCTGTAACCCAAAGTTTCCATCAACAAGAGATGTCGTTTTAGAATATGAACAAAACCAGGTTTCAGAATTTAGCAATTGATTCCGTAATCTCAAGAGCAGGCTGAGCAATTGAAGCAAATATTACGCCGCGTCGTGTGTCAAGGATTCCCTATGAATATTCATCGATATCGCTTTTTGCTAGAAGGTCGAGTTTGATGACTATTTAACCCATTATCAAGTTGAAGAAGTCGTCCCCCTCGACGTATGGCCTGTTTTTCAGAGAACTGTTTTTGACGACCCATAATTCAACATCCCCAGAGCAGCGATCAATATTTGCAACCCTCTCGGGATAGACCATTTCGATCTAATGGCCACTTAAACTGTGTAAACCATACACTCCCCATCAACTTGAGGTTATTGGTCAGGGCTGTTTCTCATTTCTTCAGACGGAACATTTTTCCTGGAAGCTGATAGTCACATTCGTACAAAACGCGGAAATATTCGTTAATAACGATCCTACTCAAAATCAAGACCGCTTATGCACTGGTTTGCATCGTAGGTGTGCACCATCGTTCTCTAATTAAAAAAGAGTGAACTAGTGCAACGGGATCGTATTCCTGAAAAAAATATTAATGATTGAGGAATGAGAAAAATGACTTGAGGCTTCTCACGACATTGCGTCAACTCCCGTAACTTATTCCACTTGCGCTTTTAGTTCACCGACGGATTACGACGAACCCCTCCGACCCCGGTTGCAGCTTTCGATTTCTTTATCGACAGATCGACTGGCATCCACTTCAAATCCGTTTTACCTTCAAACGTTCGTTAAGCATTTTTCCGTTTGTACGAGCAGCTTGATCATGATCAACATGGCATTTCACGATTATAGCAGGAATTATACGGTTACATTAAATATATTGTAAGATTTCTATCATGGTTTTGAGGTAAGTACGGAATATGATCACTAAAATCTGACGTCAGAAAGCGCATTCATGTTCCAAGATTATGCTGGAGAGAGGTTTAACTATTGATCCATAAAATCAATTTACGTATCAAAACTGGATTTCAGCGTGTCCAGAGATAAGTCGCAGGGAGCAACGAAGTGAATACCAAAAATTAAGTTTCAAAAAATGCATTTTTACCTATGCCTTCCCAAGGTTTTGGCCGATCGAGCTTAAAAGTTTCGAGGACCAAACAGAGCCCGAAAGAGGTCACAAAAAATTCAGGTTTTTTAGAAAATTATCTATGATGTACTATGCACAAATTGGCGTGGATCGTCATAAAACAAGAACTGTCAAATTTTGGGGTTAATCGGAGAGGATGATCTATGGCATGATTTTATGGATTCAAGGAATAATTAACCAAAACGCTGTAAAATCTTTTAGGGGGGTTGGTTATTACTTGGACCAGGACCAGGAGCATGAAGGGTCATTCCAATCGATTCAGCGACCAAAATTTAGTGGAAAATGATACACCACACGCCTAGGTGTCTTCAAAATAGGTAGATAGATACCCATCGTGGCCCATAACCTCTTCAGGTGGGCTCAAATCGTTCCGTATTCCGTCTCATTGGATTCAGGATCCACAATTTAGTCGAAAATAATACCCCTTACGCCTAGATCGTCGAAAAATTCATTTTTCGTATTACACATTTTTACCCCTACCCACCCCAAATTTGGCCGATCGGGCTGAAAAGTTTTGAGGACCAACTAGAGCCAGAAACGGATCCCTGACCCAATTTTCAGATTTTTAGAAATTGTTCTACTACCAAAATCGGCGTAAACGGCGGGCGGATATTTGCTTATTTTGATCTAGACACCTTGAAAAGCCCAGAAATCAATTTGAGCCGAATATTGGAGAGATAACCTTTTTTCATGAAAACGTAGGTAATTCAAGGAATAACCAGTTAAAATGTAGGCTGGTAATTTGAGGAGATATAAAATTAAAATTAACTAACTGAATGGAAGGACGTTATGAGGCTTTCCGAATACAAAAACTGTAATTTTGAAAACTTCCAAAATAACAATTTTGATAATTGAAAGAATTGACTCGTGAATAATTTGTACACTGATAAATGAGAAATTTTGGCTTCCGTTCCTTATCAAAAAAAAAAAAAAATAAAAAATAATAATAATAAAATGAAATATTCCTTCTGCCAACTGTGATGTCCCAGCAGATAGAATCAGAAAATGCAGACTGTAGATTGCAATGTGAATTAATCTGGCTGAGACATGGATGCCAGAAAATTTTTGTTTTCCATGATTTAGATTTTATTCAAACTGGTACGAACGAAATGCGACTTAATTATAAATAAGAGTCACGCAGGAGCCATGAATCGGAGACATCGTGCGTAGATCTTCAGTATTCAGTCCCGTGTGGGCAGCACCATAAGGAGACCCTTTTTGATGGGCCATGATTGTCCTGGGGATCTGCCCTCCGAACGAAGGAGGCTCCGCGCTCCCAGAAGCCATATATGGAAAGATATGACCCCGCGAAGAGGCCGGACAAAGGTTTTCAAACAGATATAAATCTGTTGAATTAAATTTGCTTGGCGGCTAAGGGGGTTCGATGGAACGGTACATTGAAAGGGATGCGCCCGGGTCTTTCGTCCAGTGACAGGTGGTGGAGATAGAAGCAGAGTGATGGAGACTTAGCATCTAACGGGCCTGCGCCGCTGACCGTGTGCAAAGTGTCCGGCCAACTTCTCATCCGAAAAGGTAGATTTTTATCAGTTTGATTGCATCCTCTGTTGCATGAGTCAGTAGAAGAGGGCGAGGACTGTAAGAAACACTGATAGGCACACACGCGAATTAACGGCGTTAGTAGACAGACGGATTCCCGCTTCACTTCTTCTTTCCTACTCTATCAAGCCAAGCTGAATCAAATCACAAATTCGATGCCACGCTCCGGCATTTAACTGATCATACGAGGAGTCTACATTTGCGCCAACATCTTCAGAAATATAAACCACTGGACTGACATTTTAAATAACATCTTACAACTAAGCATTTCTGGAGGTACAACAACCATATTTTTATATAAGATAAATTCGTCTGAATTTCAATTGTATCATCTCAATGGACTTCTCTCAACTCGTCTCAATACTTTTCTCTCACGTCACGTTCCTTTCGTGCTGTATGATATCATTTCATAGCATACCCTGCAACTAACACTTATCTTGGATGATGCACTCATGTCAGGCACTGGATTGGCCACAGCAGTGAGTTGTAAGACATGATCAGTGGCCTTGATGGCGTAAAACTGCCAAAGGATATAACAGCATTACAACCAGTCACACCACCAGTAAGTGTAGTTAGCCAAAGTCAAAATGAGCGATTTTGACTCAAGATTTAGGAACAAAACAGCTCACTTGCTGCAAAAAAAAAAAAAAAAAAAAGCATTATGAAAAACAACATGGTGGTGGGTCGAGACTAGGGACAAGGCCAATCAGTGCTGATGGCGGATTGGTTTAAAATTTAAAATTTATATGCACCTCTGCAGTGCTGCTAGCAGTGGCTGTCCACTACACTACAAATAGTGGGTTTGTTTTGTCTATAAAGTGAATCATGTCCTGTGTACAGTGCTGACAGTATCACACCCAAATGGTTCAACCATCCAACATGTCACAACCCCATAGCAGTGCCTGTCCTGCACCACTTATGTGTGAGGCAAACTTGAACCTTTTAACAGATGTAAACCAGCCAATCCCTCAAACACCTAACGTAGATACCCATTATATATTCTTCTACGACTTCTTATTCCTGGTATATTCTAGCTGTTCAAAAGATGACTGCAAGTTAGCACAAAGAGCATGGACATTATGAGAGCATTCATTTACCTATTAGTCCAAAAATTAGTGGCTTCTGCTCTGCAGACCCGTACGCAGCTCAACAGGTTGAAAAAAATTTGTGTCTAAATTATCAGTAGAATTAGATTACTTTATAAGTTGTATCGCAGCACAGGGTAGATCAAGAAAATGCGTTAGCAATAGGTTCCACGACCAACCAACTCCGTTCGAATCAACCCCAGAGAAAGGAGGCAAAGAGGTTTGCTAGCGCTAGAATTCCAGGTAACCAACCCTTTATCTCAAATCTCGAAAGATTTAAGCGAGCTGTCTCGCTAGTTCAAATACATAATGTGTGCATGTGCAGGTGCACGTAGGCACACCATTTGCTGTCTTGTTAGAACTCAGTCAAGACGGAAAAAAAATTCATAGTAAAATTTCGAACGGTAAACGCCTTTTTGAGCCTAACAATGACTCATTAGGGCAAAAACTGCCGAGACAACCATTATCGGGTTGGGGTAAGCGTTGGGAGCAATTGAACAAATGACTCGTCGTTACCGCGACGGGTCCAGCGTCAGGCTACAGAGAAGAGTATGATGGTACAATTTAGTCATCAACGTGGGGCCGTTCTAGTACGTACAGTTGTGGTCCATTAAAATAAACGTCGAATACCCATAAACTGGAGGGTCAGCTAGGGAAAATGAGAGAGTAACCATCGCCCGGGTTCGTCAAGCACGCTCGTTACGGATCAGGCCAGACAATCTACTTAGTACAAGCCTACAGCCAACAATGTATTTTCCTTCGCACCAATTGATTCACAAGAACGTTGATAATGTCTCATTAAGACAGCAGTAAATAATTCAACCCTTCAAGTTGGATCCTTCTTACAGGACCGAATTGGATAGATAACAGCCTCTGGTTAGCGGCATCCAGATATCGTTTGATGAGCGATTTAGTTGACCGTTCGCAAACAATTCCGTACAAAATAAGTGCAAAATCAATCCAAACACCACAAGAACCGGAGAAAAATTCACTGGTGATGTGGACTAATCGTTTTAAAAGCGTTTGGCTTCGTCGATCCTTAAAATTTATTCTTATGGGAGAAGCAATGTCAGCTACCATAAAATAAAGTATAGGTTATAGTTGAATTGGATCTCCTTCAATCGTACTTTCGAGTAATGTTGTAATTGAACCTCCGAATGGAACAACGGATGGAATACAACGCCTCCTATTTCCAGGATATCGTCCCTTCTATTATCTTCCCTTATTTTGGAAACTGAGCTTTGAATCCGTTGAACAATACGAGCATCTGCTTCCGAAGGGCTGCCCGTACTTGCGAATGACTCACATAATGCACGTGCCCCGAAATTCCACTAATCCAGGAAAATGAGAGCAGATGGCCGATCGTTGCAGCTGCAGAGGGGAAAATCGAAGGTTCTCAAAAAGTCATCAGAGCGAATGGATTTGAGCTATATACCTAGGTGCCAAATGATATCAACAAAGTTCTGTTTCGTCCAAGAACGGTTTTCGCGAGAACTCACGAAGGCATTCATAGTAATTAAAAGCATGGTCAATTTTAGATTGTAAGGGTCTGGTAATTGAAGGGCGAAATGCACTAGAGAACTAAAGGAATCATGTCAAGTAGAAGGGGAAAAATGCATTCACCGAGCTACGCTAATGAGTCCGTCATCTGCACTCGAGAAAAAGATCTCCAGCTTGCTGCGATTTTCCGACGATATATGCTCCTGAAATGCACCCTAACGCTGAGGGTTGGTGAATAAAAAACCCCAACGTCACATCCGACCGTCTCTACTCAAGACGCCACTTAAGGTTATTTCCTTGCTGGGGAGTACAATAGGGAAGCAAAGTTTCTTTCCCCTTCGTAGTGAACTTTACTGAAAGCAACACAAATCACTGGAAAGCTCTTCTCTAAATATCACACGGAGAACCACACGCCAAGGTACCAGAAATCTCGAAAACAAACTTTTGAAATACGTAGATAGATACCCATTTTGACCCCCCGCCCCCCTTCACCAATTTGGTCCGATCGGGATGAAAAGTTTTGAGGACCAACTAGAACCAGAAATGGGTCCCTAACCAAAATTTCAGATTAAGAGGTTTCAGATTATAAAAAAAATCGACTTCAAAAAACGGCGTGGACGGCGGACGGACATTTGCTTATTTTGATCAAGACACCATGGAACACCCAAAAAACTTTTGTGGGGCAAATCGGATAAGTCGACTATTTGCATGGATTATTCAAGAAATAACCAACCAAAACAAGTAGAATTTCTTTTCAGATCGAAACCCTGTTCGAAATTCATGGTGGGTATTCATAGGACCAGCAGCATTGAGACTCAATCCAATTGACTCAGCGTCCAAAATTTCGTGGAACATGATGCCCTACACACCTATGTGTGTCTTCGAATTAGGCAGACAGATACCCATTATGACCCGCAAGCTTTTAAGGTCGGCATTAATCTTTCCGGGACATGTCTGATAAGACTCTGCATCAAAAATTTAGTCAAAAATGATACCTCAAACACCCTTAGACCCGGAAATCTCGAAAATCCCTTTTTTTAATACAAATTTTGGCCTCAGTAGGCGGCAATTAGTCCTGAACTCATCTCAATCGTCCATGCGTCTTGAACCTACTGGTAAATGATACTTTAGATACCTAGGTCCCGTAAGATCATTTTCGAAATCCTCGAATGGGAGAAACAGTGGGTGTGGCGGGTCCCAGACCCATTCCAATCGATTCAGGGTCCAAAATTTAGTGGAATATGATACCCCACACGCCTAGGCACCAGAAATCCGGACACATACAAAATGGGTGGATACATACCCATTTTGGCCCATAACTTCTTCCGGTGGGTGCCAATCGTTCTGGGACACACATCATTGAATTTAGCATCCATAATTTAGTGGGAAATGATACCCCACACGCCTAGGTAGCAGAAATCTCAAAAACACATATTCAAAATGGGTAATAAAAACCCAATTTGACCCATGACTTCTTCCAGTGGGTGCCAATCGTTCTGGGAACAATTTTATTGGATTCAGCGTCCAAAATTTAGTGGAAAATGACACCCTACTCGCCTAGATCGCCCAAAATCTCGAAAATCCATTTTTCAAAAAACACATTTTGACCCCTACCCCCCCCCCCCAAATTTGGTCCGATCGGGCTGAAAATTTTCGAGGACCCGTCTCGGCCGGGAACAGATCCCTTACCCAAATTTAAGATTTTTATAAAATTTTCTAATACCGAAAACGGCGCGGACAATGGACGGCGGACGGCGGACGGACATTGGCCTTTTTTTGATCTAGACACCATGAAACGTCCAGAAAAAAATTTTGAGCCGAATCGGAGAGGTTGACCTTTTGCATGAAAACATAGGTTGATTATTCAAGGAATAACCAACCGAAATCCACTTTTACTGCCCTCACATAGCAGTTTAGGCGATCAGCTAGAACCTTAAGGGCCCTTTCGGAATTTCAACACCTTGAAACAAATTGAGCAAATCGGAGAGTCACGAATACATAATGTTATTATTCTAAAAATGATAATGATTCGAAAAGATTTATTACCAACGAAAATTCGTAAAAAGTTTAGCAGCATCTGCCATGTTGGTTAACAGCCACGTGCAGGAAGGCGTAGTCTGAGACCAAGAGCATCCCTTAGATACAACAATATCGTCAGAATAAATGCCATAGGGGTTCTCCTTCATTGTGAAGCTGCGAGCCTCACCTCCCTGACAAGCATATCTACCTCCGCCAGTTCATGAGGTTTAGGGGGACGGTAATTCGATCAAGTTCAAGAGATGAACAGTAGCCATATTCTGAAGAGAATAAACAGAGCTTTCCAGAGGTTCTGAGGGAGGAAGTCTATTAAGGTGATTAATTAAATTCCTTCCGAGTTCTTCGCTTCTACTCATGAGGGGTGGCTGTAGAGGGAAATCGATTGTGAAAGCAACGAACAGCCCTTCTTCATTCACGACTACAATCATTGGGAAATGCCCTGACTTAGAGACTGAATAATACTTCTATTTTGGAGGATTATTTTAATCGTTCTTCACCCCATCTCATTGTTCAACTCCAAAAAAATGCCCGAACACATATAAAAGAACATGAATAAATTCGATTTGAAATCGCATCTACTCCCTCTCAACCTCGTTTCTATCTAAATAATCCTCTCTTGTTCACTCAACGGTCGATATACCTCCTCCATAGTGTAAAATACTCAAGGACACTTTAAAGATTATAATCGTCGAAGGTTCATACGATGCTCAGACAAAAGAGATCATTGGTCCCTTCTCAGCGGGATAACTTCCCTCGTGTGGAAAACACTAATGGAACGTTTCTCGTCGAGCCGAGAAGATAAAAAGAGTTCACTCGTCGTTAGATACGCTTTGTTTTGCCAATATTTCCGGCTAATTTGAAACAGGATATGATTCGACGAGATTTATCTGGACGTTCCCTCTGATCATCCTGCCATTGAAAGGCTCACTCGCCTAAGCCAGAAGTGAAATTTTCCACCTCGTCCGATGTGTTCAGTCTTGTTATATTGATTTTTCATGTGGAGTTCTTCTTAATTTTGGTCAGTAAAAATGTTGACACGGAGATCCCTGGGAATCTATAAATGAATTAATCTTGAAATTGGGCGCTTTATAGTTTTTTGAAGAATTGGTTTGTCTACGTCATCTTAATTACGCACCAGCTCTGAAGACTTCAATGGAACGCATTCCTACTGAAGCAAGATGTACCGTATTAACCCGTTTGGGCTGAAAAAATTATTTTTGAGGAGGGTATGGGTGAAAATGCAGTTTTTAAAAGTCGACTTTCGGAATTTTCTGAAAACTTAGCTTCTGGGGAATCATATTCCACTAAATTTTGGACACTGAGTCCATTGAGATGGGTTCCGGACCAATTGGCGCCCTCTGGAGGTGGGTATGGGTCAAAATGGGTATACCTACCAATTTTGATAGTGGGTGTTCGTAATTTTTGGGTAAAATTTTTCACTAAATCTTGGACGCTGAATCGATTGGAATGAGTCTGAGACATTCCACACTCACTGTTTTCCCCATAACCACTCCAATGAATAATAAACTATTGTGGAAAAATTTGTAGCGTTTTTCTTGTACATCTTGTTTTCTTGATTGAGGTAGGTAGATAGTTAAGCAGTGCTTAGCAATAACTCAAGTAAACATAATTAGTTCCAGCTAGCGTTTTTGACGAAGGAAGCAGAGGTTCCTTTGAATCTAATATTGCTTCCCAGATTGGCGATTCCAATACTTTTTCTTCGAAATTCCTCAAATTTCGGACACCCACTCGCCCTTAACTATCACCCCCGTTTTACTACATAGCGTTATAAAAATTGGGTTTATAATAATTGTCACTTTTTTTAATCTTTCGGTCCAAAGATGAGTTCACCCCTGGTTTAGGGGTTCGCCACGTAGTCCCACCCATGCCGAGTCAATCCCATTATTGCGTCACTGAGTGCTCCCCTGGCGCTAATAGCAGCCTCACGAAATTGCAATGAGAAAATTATTCGTGAAGGGCGCCTCGTCTGTCTGTAATTGCTCTCCACCCCTACACCCGGTAACTTCAGCTGGGGAAGGAGAGTTCAATCAGGACATATTTGCTTGGACATAACGCGACTGTCTGATTGGTCAGCCCTCTCGAGCGGGGAGTCGTCTCAAATTTCAATCATAGTACATACATAGTGACGGATTTCAGATATTACTACCTCTGTTCTGTTCTAAAATTGCAGGCAAAATTGTGGGCAACTCTCAAGCAAACCGCTATCAGAGCTGGTATTTTTGTAATTCGGCCTAGTGAAGGTCGTCAAAAACAGTCAGGGAAACATTACTGACTCTAAATCTCCATGAAACAGAATGGAACTTGCATATCCGGATTCTAAACAGTCAACGTTGTATAACCTGTACGTTCTACCTGAGGAACCTGCTTCCACTATAAATTACTCCCCAGCAAGCGCCGTCTTCAGCATCAAGCGTCACCTGCTAACATTTCGAAAGGCTTTAACCCGAGGCTCACCGCCATGGAGTTGAATAATCCGCCCTTTCATACCCCAGCCTATAAATTTTAACGCTACAACAACCAGAAACTATGGAGTAGAACAAATGCAGTTCCTTCGACCTCCCAAGAATAATTCAAATAAATGAACAATCCAATAATTTTGTGATATGAAAATACCTGTAAACGACCTGCTCTTGTAAGACCCTCAGGCTCGAGCAATAAATTTCTGTCAAAACGTATAAATTCATGTCATTCAAAAGTATTAAAGTGGTGGTTTTGATGATTATTAGGAATCGTTCGTAATGAGTGTCGAATCAACTATCATTACTCCGGCTCCGTAGTTTCGAAGATTTCACGGAGGAACCTTCACGCTTTGCCGATTGCATGATTACTGTGAATCAAGAAGCTGGCAATGTGGGGTTTCCCCTCATTTTGCGCATATAATACCGTTAATGATTTGCATGTCTTGAGTCGTCCGCAATTGAGAGCTCGCTTAATTCATAATGCTATAACTTGTTTAGGAAATAAATTCGAAAGGACGTAACGATGCAAAGGAGGTTGAACGAAATTTTAGCTGAATGCAAATATCTTTAGCATCACTACCTCCAGAACCTTATTTTTCTCATTGCAGAAGGAATAACGATGATTAAATCATAGCTCCCACTCCCAATTATAACGAAGAAAATCGTCTGAAGTAATGAGTAGGTACCTAGTATATAGGTTAATCAATAAATTTCATCTTTATCGTAAACATGATCGCTTCATCTAAGCATTTTCAGGAATAAAAAACCTGTATAAGTGAGTTCAGCCTCAAGGTCCTCTAACTGGAACTCGAGCAACGACCGGGTTTTACAGGATGAAGCTGAAAAATAAGGATAATAATCAAATCAATTCGCACAGCACTAATCGATCTTCCCAACGTGACTCAGGTGAAGGCGACTATGCAAATGCCTTTCCCGAGAATCGGGGACGCTCAGAACAATTGAAATCACGAGTAGGAAAAAATAAATAACAGAATTCAGAAGTAGGGGAAAGTTACGGGTGGCGCAATGAGACGCATTTTGTGAAAATGTAATGGAGCATTATTATTTATTATCATTATAACGCATACGCTGTATCCATTTGTGAAGCCGATACTTATAAATCAGCTTAAAATAGAGACGATGGAAATTAATTTCACAATAAACGTTAAATAGATTAGGAGGAATGAGGCTAGCCACCGTAACGTTAGACAACTGAACAGCAGATTCATCGGTGAGTTGATGTTGGGAAACCCATATTTCTCTGAGAAACAGCACCTGGGTCATGGCGAGTCCCTTTTTGCCGCCATTCCAATGACCGGTTTGTAGAATACAGCTCATGTGACTCACAGGGGACGACCCAAGCTGGGAATACGTACCAAGAAATCGGATAGGTGACGTTGTGACCGCCGAGGTCGGTTTTACGCCCTCACCACTGCCTAACTGATTTTTTTCCTTTTAGCAACTGATTCTTAAAATAAGTCGAGTGAATCAGCGTCATAACCCTGATCTTTCCCACGTAATTGATTTTCGAATTCGAAAGCTATAATTTTTTGGTCATGTTTGCCTGACGACTCAGTGATTATTTGTGTGGTTATCACTGCCCAAATACAATCTGCCTAGCCCAACTGTTGCACGCTCAGTGTTAAACTGTAAAACTGATGCTGCGCCCAACGGTTAAAAAGCTCCTATTCCTTATCGATAAGACGAGAACATGAATGTCTCGCAAGTATGTCCGTGTGACACACGGGAAGGTTTCCTGGGGCCAGGTTAAATGGTGGAAAGAGGCAGAAAATTACAAAGTTAA
>CM034000.1:7437685-7462695 GCA_019603395.1 Cyrtorhinus lividipennis
GGTATATTTAAAAGTAAAACATAATTCTAGTTCTATCTCTTCGACGTATCTCGGAAATTGAAGAAACCGCGGCTCCAAGTATACTCCTAGTATGCAACAACGTTCAATCTCAAGGGCTTGGTCGTCCTCTCATTGAAAGCGCGGCCATACTCTGCAATGAGATGGCCTGTTTGCTTCTCAATTTTGAATTAAGAAATAATGACGGATCGTAGATGGGTGAAAAAATTGTTCCTGTTGTAAGATGGAGACTGAGTTACCAATACAAACGACTAGAACCTTCTCACCAAGCTTTCATCATACGTTGACGTCCTGTTAGGACAGAGTAACATCATATTCCCTGGAGGAAGGAATACATAGGTACATCGGACGTTTGGCAAATTTATTGGAGTTGTTTATTGTTATGTAGTCATCATTGGAACTACAGGCATAGTAATCTTCATATTGAAATCCACAGACATACATCCAAAAACCGATATTGAATACTCAATGCCATGATGATGGTCATTGTTTCCTACATAAAAACTTGAGATCTCCTAACGTACAATGATGTACAACTCAGTTTATTTGTCAGGGCATAAGGTAGAATAAACACAACGATAATGAAACCAAAAATGTATTGAAGGAAGTTCCACAACACCACCGTTATTTTGTAAACAAAGTAACAAAAATACAGAGTGATGAAAATTCATCTTTCTCTCTTATTGAACAATTAATTAGCCTATTAGGTATTTAAAACAGTTACAACTAAAATGTTCATATCAACTCGACCTCTTAAGCACACATTCGCCATTCAGACTTTCTTATTCAAGCAGACTGGTCAATAAGCACTTACTGATTTCTATGGCCGAGAATCACTGTGGCAAAACGTTGTGTCGACATAATACATAATGTCTCTCTATATCAATTCATACCCACGTGGTGATGAGCTAGGGCAACGTCTCAGTATTCTATACTTTTCTTAGAAAATACAGTCAAGAGAAAATACAAAAATGGAAGTCAACAGCCCAAAACTCATTCAAAAATAAAGGAAACTTCAAGAAAGTGGCTGGATTTGAATAGAAACAGAGTTGGGCTCTAAAAGTTGCGAGTATGCGCAAACTCGCATTAAGACAGCCCTGTTACACATTTACTATGCATGCAGTATTCAAAATAGCACACGCATGAATAAACGATCCAAATTTCTCCATAAAAAACTTAACGAACTATGAAACTAGAAAAACGAAAAAACGACTTATTAAGCAAAATATTCCTGGGTGGTGTGTTCCAGTCTTGTTCTTCCTCAAGTTGTCTGTAAAAAACTGTATTCTTCCTGGCCAGCATTTGCTGTATTCTTCTTACAGCATAAGGGAGGTAAGTCTCTCTGCTGCCACAAGTCTTAAAAATCACGCTGGTTATTCCTGCAAAGCAAGTAATTTCATGATTAAGAGTAGTTATCATTAACCTTACTTGAGTAAACATCATGTAATTTGCGCAGTTATCAAAGAAAGTCCCCCATCTTAGACACTCTTTTGAACTCTGCAACATTCAAAATTGTGGGACATGGTCAAGCAATGAGCCCAGAAAATAAAGTAACTTAATAACTGGATAGAATGATTATCAATTGGAGTATTAATGGGAACAGGCTTTTGTTAGAAAATAGATTCCTCATCATTATTTCGTCATTAAATATAGGGGGTTTTCTATTTTGTTGAAAAGAAAATGCAAAATCGCTCATTATTTGAAGTTTTAGTAACATTGCGATCACAGAGGCACCACTCTAACTGAGGTTTGGATGTAAGGGGTCTGGCTAACAGTTGATACCCACGCTGTTTATGAACGTAGATCCTGAATCAGTAGGCACCAAATACTCAATGGCTTCTGCGCAAAGTATTTCTTTTGCAGTGAATTAACTTTTAGAATGTGGCCCCCGTACATTTGTGTAACAACGTTGTCAACTTACCCCAAACCTTCCTTCGGACTGGGAACCGAATGGGTTTAAAATGCAATTGGAGTCAGAGGGCAGGTAAGCAGTCGGAGTATCGCTGCATGTATTCAAATTGGATAGTTGAGAGGCCAATTCTGAATCTTCTTGGTTGGTCACCGTCATGATTACCCACAATGTGTCTTCAATTAAAAAAAAAAAAAGTGTTATTCTTACAACAAAGCCAAGAAGGATAAAAAGTGGTCCAAAATTGAGCTATTGGCAAGTACATACCACCAAAGTATGAACCAGACGGTGTGGTAACTCGCCATTTGCTCTTGTACGTTCCAGGTGTAGATGGTGACTCGAGCTGCACCTCAACATGAGCTAAATTCTTGGCGGCTAGCGCAGGTACTGTTATTTTTCTTTGTTCTCCCATGGCGTCACCACCAGCAAACTGGAGGATGCAGTCTTCGGGCCATGCCTCATCGCCATTATTCCAGAGCACCCACTTTTTGAGGATGCTGAAACAGGACAATTTCAATGAAGAACTGTTACCTCTAATAATTATACGGTGTATCTCAAAACGAGACGTTCAAATGGACTACTAAGGCGAGTAGCTAATAGAGTAGTTGGCTGATAGAGTACTAGTTGGAGTAGTTAATATTATTTACCTCGTGGATGGGGGAAGATTAAGTACGTCTTCATTCACAGTAACTTCATCTCTGACTAAGGCCATTGACGGTAATTTCGTTGGTGTTCCGAAGTCAAAATATGAACCGACTGCAGCTTGCAAGTTCCTGTAAACAATAAACTTCTACTCAGTAGTTGCTAGAACGTCGACGTTTCCTTTGTATATGTGTAAATCATCTGGAATTGTTACGAGAGATAGCGATTAGAAAAGTTTAGAGGCAATGGGCGTCGCATTCGGATGGAGTTTTAACACTGGTTGCTGATTGGCCGGGTTCCAACTTGTAAGATAGTATAGTGTCAATGTGAATTTATGTTTCCTAGCTATGCTTATATTATCATTCTGGAAACCACAGGGATGTAGCAAGCTACAAACATGGCCTAATAAAATCTGATATTTGGGTTTCTTTGATAAACGTATTAAATGAATACGTAGGGATAAAAATAAATCAAAATTAGGGTTTGAGAACTTGAATGAAAAAATATTTTTCAGACCATTCACTGTGATGATAAAGGGTTAGCTCAGTGAAAGTGAAATCCAGCAAAACTTTCTTGCTGAATACCCTCACTTTGGTCAGGTGAAGGTGAGTCGCAAACTTGAATGGAAAACCAAAAATCCACTTGATATGTGTACTTTTACCAAAACGGAGTAAAGTCGAAAAAATTTATAACATAACATCTCTGAATGGGGTGAAAATTAAAGTAGAGGAGTTGAAAACTCCAAAAATGGTTGCCCCATGCAGAAACTGCCAGGGTTTTGGGCATCCAAAGAAATACTGTGGCCTTATACGAGAATTGAGGTCAACAAAACGAAATGAAACCCATGCGAGAATATTGTCAAGGTTCTCCATGGCAGCGTTTGAAGGATGGGAGCCCTGCAAGTGCTAGGTATTAATATAAAAGCATGACCAGCAACTAAGAAAATCAACGCAGGCAATAAAAACTTAGGTGGGAAATCTGTCCGGCACAACAAATCAATCGTACCTTATCACATTCAGCTCCCGCAAGAATCAGAAATAATCAACTTCACCGAATAGTAAACAGTTGAGATGAACTCTGTCCTCAAGTTCAACAAAACTACTGTGACTCAACGCGCACACCTCGTTTCTATTAATTTTGCATTCCGCATTCCCCAAGTTCTTTGCGTCAGGAATCACAACCACCTACTTACCGACTGGTGGAGACTGGATATTGGCCAAACACTCACAATAAGATTATCATAATATGGTAGAGGCCATCTTAGGCGGAAAATACATTAGAAGCAAGGGCCTGCGTCCTACGTCGTAAATTGCGCCTCAACAACTTGGAACTTGCTGTTTCAGAACATGAAACATTATCATGTATCATCAACAACGAAGCTACTGGATGCGAATTGAACGTACGATTACACAATGCTTTAGCAATATTTTAACAGAAAAATAGCGTAAGAAACCAATACCAATTGTTCATGTCCAGGAAAAAGTGGGCAGCTCCGTAGGCCAAGTTATTCCCCACTAGGACTTGGAGCTGTTTGATGAGTTCATCCTTGTCAGTTGTTCCGAGGCAGCTGAACTGCTGGAGAAGATCTTGGTCGATATCCATTTTGGAAACATTAATTTCCAAAGCCGTCCGAATTTCGGAATCACGAATGTATATCTCGAAGAACGACGAACGAATAATTTGACCAAAACAACTTAACCTCCGCTATGGTGAGTGGGAGAACAGGGAACAGATAGGGAAGGTAAGCTCGAGTTGACATAGAAATATGAAAAACAACAAATTGTCTTATGCTAGACATCAACTACGTCTTTGAAAATTACCAACATCGTCTCCGGCGACGAAGGCTAGATATTTTTTTCCATCAAAAATTTTTTATGGTTGGCTCAAATTCAATTTATGTACGTGCCGAATGAATTAGCATCTAAATTAATTTCAAAAATAGTTTGACGGGGAGAGACACGGACACAACAGCAACAACAAATCTTGACAACCACTGGAAATGTTATCTTATCAGTGTTATCGATAAACATTTTCCCCGCTGGTACTGTGAAATGTAAAATTTCCGATTCGTCGTTATTTTTTTACCGTTCGTAGTTTCTACGAATTTTCATCATCAGTTCACTTGGTGAAAATTGACAACTTTGAATTCTTCGTTCGGTATAATGACTCGGCTTGCATTTCGTTGATATCAGTTCTGTCAACATTCAACTGTTAACAAAGACCCAAAGAGTACTTTTTTTCAATTGTAGTTTATTGGGGATGACTGTGGTGAGTATGAAGAGTAGACTTTTTATACTTATGGCCTGATGGTTTAGGATATATAGCATTTTCTCATCAAATTGGAGTTTTTCCCATTTTAAATTGATGATTCTGCACATCAACTTGAAGCTTTTCCATTTCATTGATGGTCGTCGGAAATGGTTTGTTTAACATTAGTTTTAAACGCCGTAATGCTATCCCTTGTAGAAAGGTATTCTGAAAATACCTTCTCCGTGCAACACAACATGACGAAGACATTCCAAATACCTTCTCCGTGCAACACAACATGACGAAGACATTCCAAATACCTCGGCCTGTTGATTCGATCTGACAGCCACTGCTGCAGGGAGAAACTTACTTTGGCAAATTTGTTCGTTATTTTCCGTTCATTATGTTGATTCTTACTTGTTGAATGTTACATTTCACTCGTAATTTGTTGTTATTACATTCCCAGAATTGAATCATGATGCACGTATTCCTGTCATCCTCCAAATAGAATTGTAAAACCTCCAATTTGAAATGGGAGGCCTCCAATTTGGTGTGAAAATGCAATAGAGTTGCCATACGGAAGCGTGGGGCTCACTGAAGATCATAGCTCGTGTGTAATGGTTTGAAATGTTGCATATAAGTTCCAGAGCATGAGGAATCCCAATCCTACTATGATTGGCCATAGCAGCAATGTAGAATGATTGGGTAGGTGTCTGCTCTCGCTATGATCTTCCCAATGTACAGGGTAGGACAAAATATATGAATCGGTTCCAAGAGAGAGAGCTACTCAACTTGGAAAAATGAACCTCAGTTTATTTGAATCAGTAGGTAATCCTGTTTATTATCGCCAATGTGGTGGCCTTCAGCAGCAGTACCTACACTGATGGAGGTGATTTCGGAAACATCCCACTGCTTTTCGGTTCATCTGTATAGTTATTGCCCTGATTTCCTCCCTGATTCTCTCAGGTGGACCTTTGTGACTTACCACTGGGGCTACCTGATGGAAAAAATGTCCAAACATGGACCCCACATTCTGGATGAGCTCTAGGAGAGATTCAGGGAGGAAAAGCGGGGCGATACCTGTACAGATGTTTGTCAAAAAGCAGTGGACAGTTTTCGAAATCACCTCTATCAGTGTATTGCTGGTAAAGGCCACCATCTTGGTGATGTTGTCTTCAAACCTTGATGTAAATAACGGGGTTACCTTCTGATTCAAATAAACTAAAGTTCTTTCGAAGTTGAGTAGTTTTCTTTCTGTTGCCTTTCAAAACTGATTAATATATTTTGCCCCACCCTGTAGTTTGGCGCCATCTCAGGCCTTGTCCCTAAGTCCTCAATATGCTGCATACCCCGCAATATTTTAAACAAATTGTCGTCCTAAAACGTGTCATATTTTTCAGTCAGAATCCAGTAAATGTTGAGAGAAATGCCCCATCATGTCGAGACTAACTACTGACGCAGCTCAAAAACTGACTGGAGTGTGTGGATGTTTCTCCACTGGGAGCCATCTGACAGTGAAAAGAATAACCAAAGATTACGGACCAAAGCCACCGAGCGTTGATAATAACTGGTTCAACCTTTCGAAAGTGTGGGATTTGTGGGAATACGTCAAACGGAAACCTCAACCCAAAACCCCCAAATGGCTCTCAAATCCACACAAACCGAGCAAGGTGAGGTTATCTTATGGTAGTACGTACTAATTTCATTAATCTTTGAAGAAGCCTCTTTGAATTCTTTTGATTTTCCCCATTCAAGTTTACTTTGGTCAGAAAAAACATCATATTATACTCGAAAAAATCACTGCTTTTGTCTGGGGAAAAGCCTATTTCATGTTCCTAGACAATTATACGAGTATGGCCTATCTGATCTCAGCTTAGCTGTTCCATTGGAAATGAAACCGTGGTAAAATTTTGATTGTTTCTTTGTTTCTGTTCCGCAGTCAGACATCAATGCCACCACGAAACGATACCTGACAGATCTCTTCTACACCGACATCAGCGCAGAATTTCTACTAATGACCAAAATGGAAATGCTGTTTCAACACATGACTCGAAATCCTGAGACTAAACAGTACGCTGTCAAGGTGATTCCATAGATCCATTGCCTTGTAGAAAATTGATTTCAACCACATCGATACCTTCAGATTTCCTTTCTTTTGTGAATCACCAAATTCAGACTCTGTTTGAGAGCAACTGTACGCTACTTAAAGATTATTTTCAAGGAATTGGAAATTAAAAGAGTGAAGCTTTGAATGTAGAGGAATACCGTGTTGTAACCTCACTGATTCATTCCATTAGATGGGCTGCATTGAGAGGCTGCTAGAAATTAGAACAACCACGCCTTCCCCAGGAGTTTGTCAGCAAGCACGCAAAACGCTGTCATCCCTTGGGTATGCTGACCCTCCCAAGTCAAGAGGGGTTCGGATCTTGTCAATTGACGGCGGTGGGATGAGGTGAGCTCAGGCTGAAGATTCAGGCGGCTGTTAGTCTGTAAACACTGGGTTTTGTAATTCTTCTTCAGTAGCTGGATTTACTCTAGTCATAATCCTAGGCTTGTTTTTCAGAGGAATTGCTGTGATACGAATGCTTAAAGAAATCGAGAAAATTACCAATAAGAGCATCATTGATTCGTTTGATCTAATATGTGGTGTCAGTACGGGAGCAATCATTATTGGATGCATGCGTAAGTAGCAACAAATATAATTCAACAGTACTTGAAAGGTCGGTCCAGGCAATCCACCTGGCACAACCTTCTGTCCTCACAGATCAATAATATAGAGACACAACGTGTTCAGAAAAGTTTGCACTGTTTTGAATTTTGCAACGGCAACGCAGTAACTGATTAACATGACAGAGCATTTTTATGCTTCTTTAACACGTTCACTGCGGAATTGTTGAGCTCGTTTGAGCAGCTGTGCGGGAGTCATCTGAAATAGGAACGCGCCAGGTGAGTGCGCCGCATGTGGAAAGAAATTCGATGCGATTTCCTTACCGCGTGCGGCTCACGCGCTCTTGTGAACCTTAGTGTAAACTACTTGCACCGAAGTATTTCGTGTACTAAAGCGAAGCACTGAAAGAAATCTTGAGGCGGGAACACTGAAAACTATGCAAAATGGCAAGAAAACTCCAAACCAGTTCCCTATTTCGGCACTGAGCGCGTGACCCGCAGCGAACGTGTTAAACGGTGTCAAAAAGTCAGCGTGTTTTAAGAAACGCTTCTTGCATAGAAAAGCTTTAAGAAAATGAATATTTCTAAGACCTCCAAATGGACGAGAATTCAAAAGTTTATACTAAACTAGGTACCTATGCTGACTGGCCTTAGCAGCAAGCTTCATGGGTTTTCTGACTTAAGGTTCCTTATTATATAACTGCGGTGGTGGTAGTAATATTGTTGGTAACTGCAGCCATCAGGAGGGGAAAGCAGAAGGTTGAGGGTCCGTGGAATTATCATCAACACACTTTCCTGCAGTGTAAATTAGTTGGTGCTTTATGTCTCTCTTAATTGGCAACAATAAACTATATTTTGGTCTTTGCAGTTCCACCTACCAGCATGAATCTTGACCAGATTGAGGCAACATACCAGGATTTCAGTGCTAAAGTGTTCAATCAGAGTACCATTATTGGTACAGGGAGAATGTTGTGGTACCATGGATATTACGATACTCAGGCATGGGAAAGCCTTCTGAAGAGATATGTTGGGGACCTGAAACTCATTGACACAGCACAATTTGCTCATTGCCCAAAGGTAAAAAAATTGCATTCGGACTACACTGTACATCGTTTGTAGATATCAATGTCGATATCTCTCTGTTCTTGACAATGTATCAGAAAAATACTGAAGGACATTTCATGTAATTTTTTTCCTAGGTGCTGGCAATATCTACTATATCTGTTCAGTCCAGGGTTGCACCTTTTATATTTCGAAATTATGACAATCCAAAAGGAACTGGCATAGATTATTATGGAACTTATAACGCCTCAGTTTTTGAAACCATCAGAGCGTCATCGGCAGCTCCAACCATATTTGAAGAAATCCGCATTGATGGTATACCTCACATGGTTCGTTCTTTCTTACTTTTCTCTAAGTTTTATTGTGATTCTGCATGGAAGGATGTGAAGTTTTCGCCTCTTTTGTACGTAATCTCAATTTCATGTTTGCGTAATTAATTTGAATTTAATAGTGGATTGTGTTTTTAAAGGATGGTGGCATCGTACTTAACAATCCAACTGCACTGGCAATACACGAAGCTAAAAACTTGTGGCCAAATGAAGAAATCAGTTGTCTTGTATCCTGTGGAACTGGTCTTCACGATCCTGTTTTGACATTGGAGGATTTGAAAGATCTCTCACAAAGTCCAACATCCTGGAAGGCAATTTTGGACAAGATCTGTGCGAGTGCCACAGACACAGAAGGTGAAGTTTCCTCCTACCTTCAGTCGTTCCTCTTTTTCTGTCAATTGGTACTCCTTAGACTCATCTAACTCATTTTACGGGAACGGTGAGTGCAACGCTTCGTTTTTGTTCCAGCTGTTCATAAGGCTCTAAATGACCTGATGCTGGGCGACACATACTTCCGCCTCAATCCACCACTCTCAAAATACATCGTCATGGATGAGGTGGACAAGAAGAATTTGTCTCTTCTAGTAGAGGACACGAAAATGTATTGCCGGCGAAACAAAGAATCTTTTGAAAGTATTGCCAAACGTTTGGTGATGAAAAGAGCTAAAAGACAACTCTTGATGGATCAGGCTAAACTTAGTTTTAGAATTTTTCAACACCAAATGAAAAAGGGCATCAAGTGAAAGCAACAAATAAGAGTTTGTTGACCAGAAATTTTCCAGTCATACACCCCATTAATATATTTGACAGCTTCACTTTGATAGTTACCCACAAAAATATATTTGTCTGACTGACTACCCAACAATTCCATCCTTAGTAATTGGCACAATCTCTGTCATGGAAAATATTTACATAGGTCCTCCAGATAAAACTATGTGAAATCTTTTATGATATTCTCTAAATGTAACAGCCTCTTACCGATCCCTCAATTGTGGACCGTTTGCTGTTGTTTTCCCTTGTGCCAAATGCTCCTTTGCCCACACTTAATTTGTAGGTTTAAATAAATCATGTTTACGTGTTGATAAAAAAAAAAAAAAAAAAAAAAAAAATCTGACCATTTTAGCAGCTGAAACTACTGCTAAGAAAAGAAATGTATGACCCTTTTTGAAAGAATAATAACATTTGTAAACACTGTTTCCTAGCTTCAATAAAGATCTCTATGACAAATTTGTCACACACATTTTCATCTAATCTATCTTCAGTAGCATCCATTTCAAAATTTGAATAACCTGAGGCAGCTAGATACAGTAGATCGGTTAGTTCTCCACATATTGACACTTTGCCACCCCAAATTAATTTATTGAGTTAAATGATTCATGGCAAGGTGTCAATATTAACCAGACAGACGCCCCAACGAGTGTGACGATGTAGTCTGGATTAAATAATAATGAAAAAATGATAAATCAAACAATTCTGAATTAGGTATTACGGAGCAACATCAGGATTGCAGAATAATTATTTAGTATGATCAGATAAGTATTGAAATCCTCTGCTATTCAAATCTGGCAATTCCTCCGAGGAAAAATGTTTTTTTGTGGTTAATAGCAATACAGCAACAACCAAGAGAACGCAACTACAATTGGTTCTACATTTTCTCAACCAAGTACTGGTAGTGGCCAACAAACTGCAAACAGTCCTGTTATTTCAGTAACATCTTGTATTTCTGACTCAAGTGAATACAAAGGTACTGCATTTAGTAAGAACTATAAAAATAATACTTATGTAGATTACACCTGTGAATATGTGTTAGTACAATGCAACATAGAAATCAACTTACTGGTGTAAAGGGGCTCTACAGGGTTAACCTATTTTGTGGCTAGGGACGGTGGGTGATTGACTAGCAAAAACAATTTCATTAATGGAAACATAATACTTTTTTGAGGGTTTAGACTAACAGCAGCCTGTCTTTATTTTTGCTTGATTTATTACACAAATATCTTTGGGTTATTGCTATGGGGACTTAGAAGTAGGATGAGCACTAATTTATTTGTACAACAAGTGAATGATTTGCCCATATATGAATGAGTAGCCTATACAGACAATGAAATCTTATCTTTTGGTGTTCAACATTGGCGCACCTCTATGATGTCACCTCTTCCATTCCTAATAAACGTTTAGCTTTCTTTCTCATGCTGGTTCCAAATATCATGACATGCCTGATATAAGGGGACGCATATCATACTGCTAATTGAGACTTTGTTCGGTTCACCACTGGAAGCATTTCCGAGCGTGCACTCGTCTAGGCAATAAGAGGTGGCCGTCAATTGGTGACTTATAGGCAAATGCCTTCATATTCGTTGCCTATATAATGTCTGTATGAATTTTGAGTACTTACTCCCTTCCTTCTTCTCTGTGCATCATTAAATGAGTCATATGTCTTGATACTTTTCTGCTAGTTTAAAATTGACGTAAGCTCTAGATACATCCAATAATTGCTAAGAGGCAGTGTAGTAGTGAGTTCAAAACTCTCAATGAAGATTTGAAGAAATAGGATGAAAAAAATTTGTGATCGCACGAATCAATGATTCTGCCTTTGTAATAATAAAAAAAAAAGAGGAATGAAGGAAAGAGGCTTAAGAAACGGAAAGTGCAGACTACAATGTCAAGAAGATAGCTAGACATGGTGTAGTGGAGCTAGGTTGCATAGACAAGTAGCCTATCCCATCCAGATGAGATCAGTCGCTCATAACTCAAAAAGTGTAGTCTCTGAATGAATTTCAACCCGAAATAAGAGTAGTGGCGTTTGGACTAAGACTAGTTGTTTGGTTGCCCCAAAATGCTTCCAATCAATGGTATAAAATGGCCTAGCAACCTACACTTCACTGTGCAATGAACATTGAGACTTGCTCTTGGACCATGCTGGGTAGTTACCATACAGAGGGACATAGAGAATAGAATGCATAGGCTATTACAACATCTACCAGAGTCAGACCATCATTATTAACTGACAGAATAAACACAAAAAATCTGCAAATTCTTACACACGGGTTGGTTATTCCTCGAATGGGGAAAACAGTGGGTTGCAATCGTTTTGCAATCGTGTTGCTGACTCAAGTGGTCCAAGAAGTCAGTAACACGATAACAACCACTGCAAATTCTTACACACAGTGGGTGTGGCGGGTCGCCTGACCCATTCCAATCGATTCAGGGTCCAAAATTTAGTGGAATATGATACCCCACACGCCTAGGTAGCAGAAAACCCGAAAACACATAATCAAATTGGGTAATAAATACCCAATTTGACCCATAACTTCTTCCAATGGGTGCCAATTGTTCTGGGACCCATTTTATTGGATTCAGCGTCCAAAATTTAGTGGAAAATGACACCCTACTCGCCTAGGTAGCAGAAATCCCGAAAACACATATTCAAAATGGGTAATAAATACCCAATTTGACCCATTACTTCTTCAAGTGGGTGCCAATTGTTCTGGGACCCATTTTATTGGATTCAGCGTCCAAAATTTAGTGGAAAATGACACCCCACTCGCCTAAATCACCCAAAATCTCGAAAATCCATTTTTCAAAAAACCCCTACCCCCTCCAAATTTGGTCCGATCGGGCTGAAAAGTTTCGAGGACCCATCTCGGCTGGGAACAGACCCCTGACCCAAATTTCAGATTTTTAGAAAATTTTCTACTACCAAAAACGGCGTGGACAATGGACGGCGGACGGCGTACGGCGGACGGACATTGACCTTTTTTGATCAGGACATCATGAAACGTCCAGAAAAAAATTTTGAGCCGAATCGGAGAGGTTGACCATTATCATGAAAACATAGGTTGATTATTCAAGGAATAACCAACCAAAATAGATCCCTAAACATAAGAGATCTTCATCAATAGGAATGGAAAAGGGACAAGGAACGCCCAGATTTACAATTCAAATAATTGCAAAAAATGTAAAAGTACAGTCTACCTTCAGTCAAATACCTTAGATGAATGACCAACAAGCGAGCATTTGATTAACATTTACAAAAAACAAATTCCAGCATTGCTCATTCACATGCTGCTTTGCAAACTAACCACATAACCTTTCTAAAATGTATCCCTTTTTTATGATCATCTTCGTCTACTATGTCAGCGATTATTGGCAGGTGAAAATATACAAGCTTATTAAGTATCACCAAGAATGAATATTGCAAGAAATAAGTGTAAAATATCAGGAAAGGAGAAGTAAACCTAGCATCATGGTGAAAGCTAATGGCTAGTGGGACTTGGATTTCCATTTGCGAGACCCAAGTTTCTTGTTTCTGGTGCGGTACATGTGAGACATCATACTCCAAACACCTGTAAAAAATTGAATCCGATTGATTAACAATTCATTCGATTAGTACAACATCTAGATTGATTGATTTGTAGATCAATGATTCAATACAGACGTAAAATATTTGTTTCGCAGAACAAGTTGGACATACCTGGGATGAACAAAACTAGCAAGTAAACTCTCATGATTGAAGGCGTATGAAAAGTTGAATTCCATGAATTGGGCATGGAAACTACGAACTTTTGAGTTTCCTCGAAGTATGGAATATTTCTGAAAATTGAAGAACCATGTAATCAGTAGTGAGGGGAATGCAGGAAACAGTGTGACGAACCCTTAGGTATTAACATAGTAATCTTCATCGTAATCAGGACTCAAGGAGAATCTGCTCAACCATCCAATTACAAGAACAATTTTTTTTTTTCATGCAAATACTGGCTACAACAAGTGCTTATACATAATATTGTACATTTATACATATATTTTCCCCCTAAACTCTATTCCTGGATAGACTAGCTAGCTCCAAATCCATCTGGTAAGGAAACGGAACAGCTACTGAAATAATTAAGAAAAGGCATGACAATACCTTAGGATGATGATTCCTTCGCAAAGAGCTCCAAGAGGGTACAGTGGAATCCACACCGTATATCTTAGCCATGTAAGGAGCGGTATGTCTTTTTTGTAGAGCTGACAGATATAGAATGGATACCTGAATGAAAAAAGAAGAGGAAAATGATGTTATAATATGAGGCATGAATTTGAAATGTGACGCTCTGATCTTTTAATACGTGTTGGCGCGAGAGTACCAACCTAATGACCTCAATCGCAGACCATACTAAAATGAGGTATGACACGACAGGCTTAGTTTGCATCCTTGGTTCAGCTTCAATCATGGGAAATAAAACCAAGGATCTCCCGCCCACTTGCATCAATGGAGCAAGGAAGCTTCCTTTCGTGTATCCAAATATTGGGTACATCACCTCCAGCCATTGAAGTATTTGAGCAAATTTCAAAACTGGACCAACAGCGTCATATGTGTCTTTCATGTAATCTGTAAAGATATCATAATAAATACTCAACATAGAAAAACGCTGCAGATTGCTTCACAGGGGTTGGTTATTTCTCGGACTAGGAGCGTGGAGAAAATGGAGAGAAACCGTGGATGGAGTGTCCCAGACTAAATACAATTGAATCAGCGTCCACCATTTAGTGGGAAATAATAACCCACACGCCTAGGTACCAGAAATATTGATAACCTACTTTTTGAAATAGGTAGATCCTCATTTTAACCCATAACCTCTTCCAGTGTGGGCCCATCTTTCTGGGACCCGTTTCATTGGATTCAGCGCCCAAATTTTAATGGAAAACTATAGTGACTCACCATTTCCTTCTTTCATGAATCTTATACCCATCACAACCATGATGTAGGTAAATAAGACGAATTGCATCAAGTTGTAGAAAATCAAGTAGACAGTCTTAACATCCTCTGTGGAACAAGAAGATTAGATTTAGTGAACAAGAAGCTATTGCAGGAAAAAAATTTTTTTTTGCAATTCCCAACTCTGAAAGCTCTGACAGAATAATGCAAAATATACGGGTGGGTACCAACTCACCGCTAATGTACCCAACCTCGTCCAATTTCAATTTCTGAAAGAGCTCTGGATAATCTCCCATGACATCTTTCGCACCCCCACCACCATACTCCATAGCTGTATCAGACATTTCTTCATCGTCCAGATCACCAGAATTCCATCGGTCGAAATCAACCTAAAATAGAATCAAGCAAAACTAATATTAGGCAAAACCAAGTTGAGTTCATGAACTAGACGTCACATTATACTGATAATTAATGATAAATTGTGGGCATATTACTTTCAACCAAGCAGGTTTTTGTTGATGTTTGATCAGGCGGGGCCAAAATGATTTGTTAGCCTTTTTCAGGGTAAATAGAAACGCGCGAGGTGATGATCGCGTTTGATGCACTTCGTCCTAAAAATTAAAAAACAAATCAAATGAAAAAGAGGTGTGAAAGCAATCTAAGAACAGAAAAACATCAACATTCAACACTCTTTAGTCATAGTTGTTTTTCATTCAGGAAGAAATAAGGGTCCGTATTTGATGTGTGTTGATTTGTAATTGTCATGGCCCCATATTAATCGATTCAGCGTTCAACATTATCGGATAATGCAGCACACCCAGGCCCCTCAAAGATATCAGAACTCCATTATGAACCAAAATCTTCTCTAGAATCGAGTAAAATTGCTAGCAATTCAGTGTCCCAAGATGAATGAAAAATAATACGCCACCCACCTTGGGTCTTTCGGCATTTCTAGAATCTGTTTCAATTTAAAAATCAACCCCCCCCCCCCCCCCCCGACTTCCACACCTACCTACAAGCGTGGAAGGGATTTTATCAAGTTTTTTCTTCTGTACGATTACATGGGTATATTATTAAAATTATAATATTTAACAAAAATACGTTTACTCTAACCAATTATGGTAATGTTGATTAATTTCAACATGTTCCAGTGTAACCCAAGAAGAAACTCCTCCAACTAATTGGCATGTACGTTAAAAAGCACCAACCAAGTTGTTAATTTGAAGTCTTGGGTACCGATGCCTACTTTATACGAGTATTCCGCACAACCTTGGTGTTTTTATAACACGATATGTTAGATGATATGCATAGTCGACCACTGGCTGACAAGTGTTGACTATTTTGAGGTCAGTTGGAACAAAATGATTATTATGTCCTCCCTAAATCGACCACTCCAAGTATGTACAGATAAAATGCAAAATACAAAGATTTGAAAAAGTGGCAAATCTGAAGCCTGTCGCTCTTTTCTGGTTGCCTCTACTGCACTGGGATAATCTTCAAAGGGCAAAAACCCAACTCTTGTTGTTGAAAACGTACAAATTTCAGGCTGAGGTTGTCTACCGCTCTTCACCCTGCTTCGATGTGCCGATTTACAGTCCCGAGGGTTGGGAGCCTGCAGACCAAAAAGCTGCAAATAAGGTACAAGTACCTTCATCGTACTTACATCAGACTCCAAATCTTCGTAGAAATCCAAGGAGAAACCGTAGTTCGACGCTCCGTGGGCACCAACACCGTAGGCACTCATCGCCAGGTCATTTTTGCTCAACGTGATTTTCTCATCCTTCGAAGACGCAAATAAAACGCATTAAAATGTCGTAGTGAGGCTGAGAATGAAGGCGCCGAATAATAATAATGATTGAATTATGATTCATGTTACAGGACCCACTCTTTTTCTCAAATTAATCCCACGGATCTTCTTTGACTGACGCCAAACCTTCACTATTTAACTAACTGTTCATTGGGGTCCTTTCATCGTTTATGAATGAATCTTTTCGCCACTAAACGCCTCTCAATATAAATAAACCACACTATTATCTGAAGGAAGAGATATTTTTACAAACCTTTATGTCCTTCAGATCCACTTTTAGATAAATATTATCAGCATCTTGAGCCCAATAAACGAACGGACTTGGGCGAGACATCTCGCTCCACCAAATACTTGTATATTTATCTGCAAAATAAGTTCACAACACCGGACTCAAATTGGAGTGGAAGTCCGCCGCTGGAGGAAGGTACCCTCCCCTTCGGTTCCCAAGAGGGAAGGACGTGGGAGAATACACACGCTCTTACAAAGGCGATGTTCAAAGTAAATTTGAAACCGATTACAGAGAGAAAATTGCTGCAAGAACACGAACGCCCAAGATAAAAGACAGCACAAAATTTCCGGCAAACAAGCGTTATTGTTGTTGTAGATCAGAGTTTACTTGCTGACGCTGTGGTACGTATGGCGGACTCAATTTCATTTTCATATAGTGCAACGCGGATGGAGTTTGCTACCAAAATATTCACGAAACCTTATATTATAATTTTCAGAAAAGGAATCACAATGGAAAATGGGACATGATCTGTGTTTTTGGAGTTGATCTGGGTTTGTTGGTGTCCGCCATGCGTCTCAACTCCAAGCAATGTTTTCGACGGAACGACAGTAGCTACTCCAATCGGCTAGTACATTTCGAGAAGTCCTCCATTGCAATATTTATGTAGTAGTTGATTTGTCTTATCATGATGTAGGGATGCAACATCACACGCGAATGATCGATGTATAGATCGATGTATGTCATTGTCAGTGTTGACTCATCGATATAGAATGAACATCGAAATGAAAACCTCGAAATTTCAAATTAACGAGTTTAGCGTAAATGTGAGAGAGGAATCAAAGAGACCAAATCTCTGTTAAAACAAATAAAAATACGAGTAAAGGATGCGGCAAATAATAAACGTCAATATTGTTATTTAAATTTTGAGTATTACAAGTACTATTAACAATTGATGACTGCCCAATGCTCTGTAAAAATGATATTTTCAAAGCCTGTTCCCCTTTTTGGTCATAATGAGGACATTTTAAGGGGAAAAAAATCGCTCACAGGGCACCAAAATTGCAAAAGATGCGAACTACTTTCAATATTTGAATTTTGACAATATTATTCAAGGAGTCATTTATTTTTCCCATTTTGAGAATCGAATGGGTGAGAACCACTAGGTTGGCGCGGAAGAAGAATAGAATGACACGAAATAGACTAGCTACAACCAACCAAATAGAAATCGCCGGGTTCCAAAACAGTAAACAAAACCACCACAGCATCGATATCGGCTTCTAAAATATCGAAGCAGTTCAACATCGATAGTAAAACATTGAACTTCGGAGCGGAAACATCGATGTTTTCTTAGTATCGAACATCGATGGTTATCCCTATCATGATGCCTGTGTAACCATTTTTGTGTTTCGAACGAATTTTCCTTGATATCATTCCTTTTTATACTGTTTTTCGCTATGTAAAATCATGCAAACGCGCTGAGATTGGTATCCGTCGCAATGTTGTGTGAATTCAACCTTCGGTTTGATTTTCGTTTGTGTCCGAACCGTTCGGTTTACTTCAGGCCTTCACTCGAAAATATTTCATGTTTTGGTTTGTTTTCGGTGTTTCTGAGTGTTTCTCTATGTTATACACGTCGTTAATGAATGGAGAAGTATATAAAAAAGACCATGGTGAGTAATCAAACCGTTTGAAATTGATTCATTTTCCTGCAATTGTTGTGTCAACGTAACTACTCCCGCGGTTCGAGCCGGCTCAATTGGCTGGCCCTCATTAACGTGAACTTCCAAGGACTAATTCGCTGATGGTGTTAATAATCCTTGTGAAGATTTTAGGGCCTCCACGATTATTTTAGGGCTGGGTGGTTCCAAACTGATTGTTAGTGAAGCTCACCGTTCTCCGAATGGTACGTTATCCATTACTCGTTTGTTCGTCGCATGTTAACCCTTCTTAAGTAATTTTACCGTCGAAATTATTGACGGATTTAGGTCGTACGCAATGCGTGACTCATTTGAGTAACTATGGTCGGTTATTTTTGCAAGCCCTCGTTGAAAACATGTCAATTTCTCGTGGTTCTTTGGAGTGCCTCTTGTAACGAATGAAGATCACTTGAGATTTGAGTTTTACCCGTGTCTTATAATTTGAGTACAGGGCTCTGCCGCACTAGAGGTACAATATAATATACATATTATGTACCTTCAGACACTGTACGTCTGAACCATTGAAGGATCAGTCCCTTTATGGGTTAGTCTGATATGACTTAGGACTCACATAACATAAAATTTCTTAGAAAACCCAAGTCCTGTTTCGTGCTGCAGGTATAACAGGCTTTTCCAGACTTGGATCATACCACTGCCGACCTAACCGACACCTCTTTGATGTTGTGCTAGTTTGACATCTCGCCTCACTCACTGTTGGTTTGACAGGGTCACCCAGCATTCCGAAACTTGAAAACTTTGCCTCTTTTTCTGTGGCCCCTCAATCAGTCGTCTCTTCAGAAACCTGACAGTTGTAGAACCGAAAGCCTTTGGTGATTTGGCGCAGGACTAACGTGAAGGATAGCCTAATCATCATTTAGAAAAAGAAATCCAGTAATCCACGTGGGAGTTTTTTAAGACATTGCAGATAGACAACCTATTTTTTCTGCAACTAAGCATCTCAATGTCTCACAAGTGGCAGTGCCTAGAGAGGACGTCAGTGAAAAAGAAGGGCCAGTAGCCCAGTTCACTGGTTTCTTATGAAATAAATGGAGAAGTTGACAGGGGTTGCTGGCAGGGCCTTATCGCATTCTGTCTAGTTTAGGTGATAAGCCAATGCAACGATCTGGAAGCCGAGTCTTTCATGTCGCAAGAACTCTTTACTAATGCTTTAACTTACAGCTTGTTTCATGATTGCTTTTCCTTCTTACAGGGAGCAAACGTATCACAGCTAGAGAGAGATATTGGGTCTGATCAGTTTCCTCCCAACGAGCATTATTTTGGCCTAGTAAATGTGAGTATGGTTAACCTTGATTGTAATAGGATTTGCGTGTGTCAACAGTGTTTCCTGCTGCCAAAGACTCACTCAAAGTCTCTACCAACAGTGCATGATGAATTTGGTTAATTTCAAAAAAATCATTTTATCCACAGAAAAAATTTATAAACCTCACGTAACAATTATAATGAAATAACTGTTTCTTAACATGTATTTTATTATTTCCAGTTTGGAAACACCTGCTATAGCAATTCTGTTCTTCAAGCGCTTTACTTTTGCAAGCCGTTCAGGGAAAAAGTGTTGGAGTACAAAGCTCGTAATAAGAAAACCAAAGAGACGCTGCTTTCATGTTTGGCCGACTTGTTCCACAGCATCGCTACGCAAAAGAAGAAAGTTGGTTCGATTGCACCAAAAAAATTCATTGCCCGATTGAGGAAAGAAAAAGGTGACCAGTTATATTACCTAAATGAATTTCAAAAGTAATACGTTTGTAAATGGCCCAATGGCAGAGTAGTCATGTGCACGAATTCATTTTAATATGAGCGCTTAACTTATTCAAAAAAGAAAAATGATACTGAGTGCTAATGATTTATATGGAAATTTACTTTGACTCGAGGAAAAACTTCCTATATTTCGTTCAATAGCTCAAAGAAATTCTGGGCCACGGTATGGTCGTCGTTGGCTGTTGTTCCTAAACTGACTCAAATTCCACTTAGTGTAAGATACTATCTGAATGTCCAAATCTCCACTGAGTGTTAAGGGGGTGATTAATGAACAGTGAGATTATCTGAACTGTAGGTGTGTGGGCAACCTTCATTTTATCGCCCAGTTCTCTCAGTTTTTTAATGTAAGTTGGGGCTCAGTTGTGAAGTACTTTTGTACTTGTAAATACATTTATAAGTGTGAACCAACAAGAAGGCAGAGCTCGATGCGTTCTGAAAGCGTTTTATTGATATTAAAGACAACAAATCAAATGAACAGTAATGAAATACAGATAATCGGGAATACATCGAGAAGAATTACCTGAAAGCGAATCGAGAACGAATATGCCTTTAGCAGTGGCAGGTTCACACTGCTCGGACGGAGAGATGACACGAGGAACTAATGATTGTTTATAATAGGTATCAACGCGAATGATAAAAGGTCAGAGTCGAGCAAAGGCATGGACTACGGGGTGTTTATAAAACGGGGTTTATATCCCCCCACTCCCAGAGATTGGCACCAATTTTGAAATGTGAAACATATTGGACTCCTTCTTCCTGTGGCCAGTGGCTAATTGAAATATGGAGTTTGATATTTTCTTAAGAATTTTTAACGGGCCAATTCTGATTTCATCTAGCTTATTTCTATTGATTTTTGATGTATGTTCGACGTAAACATATTCTCCTTCTTTGAAATCGTGGTACTTCTTATCCCTATCGTACAGACGTTTGTTGTAATCATGGTTTTTGATCGAGTTTTCATAAGCCGTTTTCCTATCCTGAGCAAGGTCTCGTTGCGGTATAAAAGGTGTAGGAACTATTGGTCGGAATTCGCCAAATAACAAGTATTCTGGGCTGACACCACGCTCTACTTATGGTCTCGTTTATTTTACATCGTATTCGATTAACCAATGTTTGGTTGAGCCTTTCATTCAGACCATTCGACGATGGGCAATGGACTGCAGTAAAAATGGTATTGATTTTTTCTCCTTTGAGATAATCTATAAATGCTGTTGAATTGATGCCCGAGTACTGGTCAGTGAGAAGAGATTGAATTTTATGTTTATCATGAACCCTTTTCACTAATTTCACGAAGTCGACTGATGTTTGATTTTTGGACGTAGAAATGAATGCATATCTTGTGAAATGATCAACCAGTAGGTAAAAGTATCGTTTTGATGATCTATTTCCTGCGAATCCTTCAATGGTATCGAGAGAGACTATTTCAAAAGGTGCTTGCGCCAGGCGTAGATGAGACAAAAACCCGTAATTACTAGCATTTCTCGGTTTGTTTTTTATACATATGTCGCAATTTTGGCAATAGTTTTTTACTTTTAAATCTAAATTTTTTGTGTAGTAAAATTGACGAATTTTTTTAATAACTTGACCACAACCTATGTGACCATATTGCTTGTGAATGTTTTCTATTAATGTATGTGCTAGCTCATTTGATATTATTATCCGTTTTCCTTTATCATTAACCTTGCAGAGGATTCCACCGTCTCTAGTGACTTATCGGATTTTGACATTTTCATCTTCATGTTTTTCCTGGTCTGCACAGATATCTTCCAAGCTTGGAAAATTTACTGTTTTTATCAGTTCTTCCGAATCCTCCGTGTGATCCAGAACAGGGTTTCTTGATAGTGCGTCCGCTTCAGTATTGTTTGTTCCAGGACGGTATGTGACTTTGAAATCAAATTGTGGTAAGAAAAGTAGCATGTCACCTAATTCTTCGTCTGATCTCGAATTAACCTTCAGATTTTCGAGAGGTTTATGGTCGGTTATTATCTGAAACGATGCTCCAACCAGCCAATGTTGCCAGAATTTTTAGGCTTCCTTAATGGCAAGACATTCCAGGTAGATGGCTTTCTTCCTTTTTTGATAATCTTTGAGTTTTTTTTTAGAAGTAGGCTATTGGTTTCACCTCACCATCTTCTTTTAGTTGTTTCAGGACCGCCCCCACTCCATCACCACTCGCATCAGTCTCAATGATGATTTTTAACGCCGGGTCAAAGATCGCTAGGATTGGTTCAGCGCAAAAGCGTTCCTTTACCTCATCGAAGCTCCTCTGGCATTGCTCTGTCCATTCGAATTCTGTGTTCTTCCATAAAAGATTGTGAAGTTGCTCGAGCAGCTTTGCACTGTTCGCTATACATTTGTGGTAGAAATTTACTTTCCCAAGGAATTGGCGAACATTCTTCCTCTTCTGTGGCACGGGGAAGTTTTTTATTGCAACTAGGTTATTACCTTTAAGAGGCCGAACTGAATTTTTAGAGAGGACATGGCCGAGGTATTTTACTTCATTTTTGGCAAAACTGCACTTAGTGATTTTTAACCGGAATCCCTCGCCGCGAATTGATGTTAATAGTTGACGTAGGTGTTGAAGATGGTGCTCGAAGGTTTTTGAAAAGATCAAGATATCGTCCATGTAGCATATTGAAAATTCTTTCAAGTTGTTTCTCCTCAAGATGTTATTCAATATTCGCTGAAATATAGCTGGGGAGGTCTTCAATCCTAATGGGAGGGATTTCCATTGCCAGTGCCCCTCCTGTGTCACAAATGCGGTTTTATATCGATCTTTTATTCGTATTGGTATGGACCAGAACGCTGAATTGATGTCCAGCGCCGTGAACCATTGGCAGCCTCTTGTTTTTGTAATCAATTCTTCTATCCGAGGAAACGGCTGTGGTTCAGGAACCACTAATCTGTTTAATTCCCGAAAATCAATGCAAAGACGATTTTTCCGTTTTTCCTATCTTTTGTAGGCAAGAGTGACCGGTACGGCAAACGGCGAAGTAGATTCTTCAATGAGATCCGCTTTTAGTAATTGAGTTACTTGCCTTTCAATCTCTTCTTGATCTGGGATGCTGCTGCGATACGGTTTCTTTGAAACGAATTTATGTTCTGTAAGTTTTATATGGGCTTCGTAACCTTGTACTCTGCCAACATCATATTTGGTTTTTACGAATATTGTCGTGAATTCGTTTATCAAGTTCTCTATCTCTCTTCTTTGTGGTGCCTTAAGGAGGTCCAAATTTGCCTCGAAGGTATTCACGTCAATTCCCTCATTGTAATTAATGTTCATGTCTCCGCCAGAATCCTGAGTAGGGCGTTTTGAATTTATTTGAGGAGGGGTCTGGTACAGATTTAGTGAGCAATCCAAGTTTAGATAGAAGCTGATTATCAAGTCCAGTCCCAATAACACGTCATATCTAAAGCTTTCATCAGTCACAACAAACATTCGGACATCCCTCTCCACATCCCCGACCTTTAGCGTTATATGTACACACCCAGTGAAGCCGTGTCTACCACCAACGGTTTGGAAGGTCATGTTGTTCTCCGCGATCGGCAGTTTCAACTTTCTGACACATTTTAGTGTAATGAAACTGATATTTGCGCCTGGGTCGTAAATCGCAGTACATTTATTTCTATGATTAACTATGACCTCCAGATTGATTAGTGGCAGCAACATTAGTTTTTTTGATCGGCAATGGATTTATGCAAGGATTCCTGTATCTCTACATGATTTACAGCTTTTATGCCCGTTTCCTTGTTATCATGTGACCGATTTCGGCAAACTGATTTGGGGTGAAACATTCTCATTCACAACGGTTGCGTTTCCCTTTTTAATTTTCTTGTCAGTATTTTTGTGAGGTTTGTTTTCAGTGGAGGGGAAGTTTGCTCCATTTTTCTGAGCTCTCCAAATAATGCCTCCATCG
Source organism: Cyrtorhinus lividipennis (assembly GCA_019603395.1). Classification (NCBI taxonomy): domain Eukaryota; kingdom Metazoa; phylum Arthropoda; class Insecta; order Hemiptera; family Miridae; genus Cyrtorhinus; species Cyrtorhinus lividipennis. The sequence continues at coordinate 7,461,684 of CM034000.1, forward strand.
AGTTGATCTTTGCACGATCCAGCTTATCCTGTATACTTACTGGTGAGCCGGTTACGATTTATCTGTACCATTTTATCGATGGTTCCTGGCCTTGAAGAAGATGTTGTTTTCTCAAGGCATAATCTACGTACGCGCCTCCAATAAACCGAAAGTTATATGCCTCTCTAATCCTCTTCCAACCTTGCTCCATGTATGCTTGCCTCATCTTTGATTCCCATTCCGTGAAATTGTCTCCTAGTCCCAGTTCAGTTAGCGTGGATGCGTACCAATCCTTAGCGGTTCCATCCATGAACAGGCGCAATATGAGGATTTTATCTTGCGGACTCGTTATCTGGCATCGTTCACATTCGCTGAGAAACGAATCCATCAATCTCCCTACCTCCATACTCTTACCATCAAAATCTTGCAAAACAAAATCCGATCTTGGCAAGGTTCATCCGTTTGGCGGGTCCGACTTCCACGTTTCAAGGCTCTTCTCCGGGAGAAAATTATCCTGAAAGACGATATTTTCCTCGGCGTTTTCCTAGGCCTTGTTCGTGCATACGCGTAATATTACATTCATTTCCAGTTCTAGCTCGAAAGTGTTTATTACAATACCACTTCTTTTTATTTTCAGAGGATTTTGATAACTATATGCAGCAGGATGCTCACGAGTTTTTGAACTTCTTGATCAACCGGATAAATGAAATTATTCTCTGTAAGTTTCAATTCCAAAAATATTAACTACATTGATCAGCACATCAATTTTTTCAATCACTTCAATGTTTCTCATGGGTTGTGAAAATCAAAAACCATGGTCAAGCTGAGTGTGTCTCAGGTTAGTTTACCTTTGCCCAAATTTGGACGATTCCCAAGGAGAAGGAGGAAATGAGGAATCGTGAACTGATTCTGCAGGTTTCAAGTTAATTGAGGTCATGCAACTTGATGGATTTCCAAGATATCGTTGAGTTAAGGGCTATTAGCCAGTTCAAGGAAGGCCTGAATGGCATGTAAATACTGTTCTTTTTTTTTT
>CM034000.1:7462720-7489249 GCA_019603395.1 Cyrtorhinus lividipennis
TTTTTTAAAAAAAAGGTTTTTCTCTGGAACAGAAAAAATATAAAACCCCAAATGAAGTCCTTTCTAATTTCAACTCCATTAATAATTTCCAATTTTTAATTTGTAGAGTAATAATTACTCACATGGAGATGCCAGGTTCATTGTATTAGCCTATCTCTATAATGTTTTCAAATGTCCTAAGTTTCATCTTTCTCTAGCCGAGCGACCCCAAAAGACCCGAGGTAACGATGGTGAAAGCAATGTAGTACCACCACCAGAACCTACTTGGGTGCATGAGATATTTCAAGGGATTCTTACCAGTGAGACGCGGTGCCTTAACTGTGAGACTGTGAGTATCCTTCTTAAAAAAAAAAAAAAAAATACTTAAGATTTTAAGGATAAACTTAGTACACTCCTCTGCAATTACTCAACTGTGTTTTAGTACCCTCTCATTCTAATTGCTTTTATTTTTCCCTCAGATGAGCAGCAAAGACGAAGATTTCTTTGACCTACAAGTGGATATTGATCAAAACACGTCTATTACCCACTGTCTACGATGCTTCAGCAGCATGGAGACATTGTGTGGGGACAACAAATTCAAATGTGATCACTGTTCTAGCTACCAAGAAGCTCAGGTAATAAAAATCTATAACCTATCTTAAATCAATTAACCTTTGGTGAATTGTCGATTACTATATCCAGTTCATCCCTGTTGTCTATATCCTGTGAAATTATCATCCATTAAAGCAGTCTGAACTTGAAAACGTTACATCTTAAAGGATATGAAAACTATCTTAACGTTATAGTGTTTGTGTGGAAAGTTTTAAACAACAGTTTATTCTGGCTATCCGAATGACTTCTGTATGGCTTTGCCAACTGTTATTGGCGAATGATTTCTCCTGAAAAATCCTCGTCAATTCTTTCCCACCTGATGTACAATGTGTACCTAACTAGTTGCTCTTATAAACTTTGATTTGGTTCCAGAAATGCATGAGGGTCAAGAAACTGCCGATGATTCTGGCTCTTCACTTGAAAAGATTCAAGTACATGGAACAGTATAATAGGCATATTAAGGTCTCACATAGAGTCGTCTTCCCTTTAGAACTACGATTATTTAATACTGTGAGTACTTATTATATACAGTTGACGCTTACGCTGACTATGTTTATTACGCATGTCCATTGTGAAGCATTAGAAAACAATTTTTTTCTTCACGCCCCCAGGTATATTTTCTCATGATTCTCTCCTGTAATTGATACAACAAACATGTACACATACACTTATCTCGTCATCCCTATTCAATTTTCTTGAAATTGGATAAGGGCTGTGCAGTAAAATTTAAGTATGCCGACTCCTCAGAAATGTTGAATAGAGCAAAAAGTATTTTAGATTCGATTGTTCTTACTACTGCTATGGATTAGTGCATTGAGGCGATGTGTATTTTCAATGTTTGATGAAACTTTCTCAGTCATTGATGAGGAAGGATCTCCAGCAGCCTTACACTACCAACATTTGTGATTACTTCAGCCAACTATGACATAGTTAAGAAGTGAAAACCAAACTTCGGCACATGATTCAGGGCGCCCTAAATAACATGACGCTTTTGCAGCTTATAAGCTGTAAAACATTCTATGTTCAAGAATTCAGACGCTGCTAATGTCTCCCTTTATTTTCAGTCGGATGATGCTGTCAACCCTGACCGCATGTATAACCTAGTCGCCGTTGTTGTTCATTGCGGCAGTGGCCCCAACCGGGGTCACTATATAAGTATAGTGAAGAGTCACGATTTTTGGCTGCTCTTTGATGATGACATGGTGGATGTAAGTAAATTGAACCTAAAGTTGCTTCTCTTTGTTATTCAAATCTTCTTTTGATTTTTGTTCAGTGTATATATATGACTATGTTAACAACGTAATTATTATCATTAACACTCGTTTGATAAAATTACAGAAAATCGACCAGTCCGCCATTGAAGATTTCTATGGCCTTACTTCTGATATACAGAAGTCTTCTGAAACAGGTTACATCCTCTTTTATCAGTCGAGGGACACTGCGGATGTTAATTTAAATGAAGCCAAAGTTAATGGAAAATAATGGTTTATAATGTTGTTGTTAAGTGTTAATCTATAACATTTCACTGTCAGCCATCTCATCTTTGAAACTCTTCCAGGCAGGGCATGTAAATGTATGGTCAATATAGCAAACGAAGTTTAAAAAAAGGGTAGAAAGCAGAACAAATTCTTTGTTCCAGTTAAGCCAAAGGTAATATGAATTTTCGGTTTTCATGATAACTTCTTTGTTGAATTGTTTTATATGATTGATTTTTTTAAAAATATCATTGGTCCTTCGTTGATGGGTTTACTTCAAAAGCATTGATTTATTTATATTACTCACTTGGAACACCATAATGACTTGGTGGAACTGATTTCCCCTTTGCCTTAAGGCTAATATCATTTCCTTAGCATTATAGTGATTGAATGTGAACTTTGTAGATGAATTTTCATGATTAAACAATAGGGAAAATACTTACAATGGAAACTGTATTCAGTTGTAGCTATCTCTGTGATCTTATAGTTTTAACTGAAAGTTAAATCTTTTCTTGTGTGAAAACATTCCATATTAATCAGAATGGTCGAGATTGAACGTAGTTTATTAGAATTAAAGTTTGGCAAGTGATTTGGTAACGTTCAACTTGGCACTTCACAGTGTAGAGTGGTTAATATGAGAATATTACATTTTTCCCGCTTTTTGGTGTAGAGGTGCCCACTTTCCATTTGTTTTGGGGATCATCGTCTTCTTGTGCTGCGAGTTATTCGCAGATATGAACCATGAACTTACTTTTCAAGTTCAATTTTCAGGAAATGATTTTCAAAAAGAGCTGGCAGCTAGATCTTCTCCTCTCTCATGTGCAACATTGGGAAAACTCGTTGATAATTTCAGGGGGAAAACTACTTGGGGTAGGTACTTTCGTTGGCCATTGATCCTAAATTCATTTGATGAGCATTTTCAGAGGGACAGATTAAATCTAGTGTTAAACTAATATTTCAAAGTAACGATCAATTATTCGGTGACCTTATTTGTAAAATAATTTACTAAATGGATATGTAATTTGCTTTTTATACTTCGAGAATCACTTTTTAACGTTGAAGTGTAGTTCAAATTATTCGAGTAGAATTATCTTCTTTCGTTCCTCAGTTCCAACTCCAAATGTTCAGTGCTCCTAAAAATTCTAGAGCTTTCTTGTAACAATGAACCCTGACTAATATCGCTCCATGCCTAACAAATGAAAAAGAAAACCCCCAACAAGGCATGCCCCTTGTATGGGTCGTATCTTTAAATACGTTAGGGTTCTGCAGATTGGGGGATATAGCTTATTTTTGTTAACTACCGACTAGTATTTGATATTCACCCACTTTGGAGGAACATTTTAAGGTCACACCTTGAGATTAGTCAATTCAGTGCCGCGTTAGGAACAGAAAACGAAATTCGGGCCTCAAATGATATCCAATAGGATCTATGATATTGAATCGTTCCCTCCTTTTTGTCAAGTCATTCAAGACTCCTCAAGTCTTAATTTAGTTCCCATTGTTTCTTTTTTATTCTGTGATTATTCGGCTAGCTGTAGATTTTTTTTTTATATCCAGTGTCACTTATCAATCACAGTGTCAATTAATGATACTGAAACAGTCATTATCACCAACCTCCAAGAATACTCAGTATTTCCCCCCCCAATTTTTGGTAATATTTTCTCTATTTTAAGCTGATGAGATGAAAATGGTCTCAATGGAAACTTATTGAATCAGAATAGAAAACGAGCGTTCAATAGACTTTTGTTGAATCCTCAAAAATTGGGTTCTGATCACGAAAAATCTTTACACTATTTATAAATTGTCTCGCAAGGCACAAACTGTGGAATATGACTGGCATTTTTGATGCGATTGCGCTTGGCATCATGCATTGTCTTGTTGTAATCTGTTATTCTTATTATTTTTTTTAGATGTTCTCTCAGCTAATAAGATCGCATCAATCCTGAATTTGCATTATACCTGACACATATTCTATTGGTTGTTTTTATAATACATGTATAGATTGTTAATAAGGTGTCGCATCAACCCGCAATTTGCATCATGCCTGGCCTTGATAAATTCTGTTAGTTTTTTTTTTTTCACTTAGCTAATTAGAAGTCGCATCAGTCCGCTATATTCTTCATGCCTGGCCTTGCTGCATTCTGTTTGGTATTTTGTCTCTGTGGATATCCCCTGAGATATTGGATCAAGTCGCAATTTGCATTATGCCTGACCTATTATTCTATTGGTTACTTTTATAATAAATTATAGATAGCTAGTAAGGTGTCGCATCAACCCGCAATTCGCATCAACCCGCAATTCGCATCAACCCGCAATTCGCATCATGCCTGGCCTTGATAAATTCTGTTAGTTTTTTTTTTTTTTTTCACTTAGCTATTAGAAGTGTATCAGTCCGCTAATTCTTCGATGGCCTTGCTGCATTCTGTTTGGTATTTTGTCTCTGTGGATATCCCCTGAGATATTGGATCAAGTCGCAATTTGCATTATGCCTGACCTATTATTCTATGGTTACTTTTATAATAAATTATAGATAGCTAGTAAGGTGTCGCATCGCATCAACCCGCAATTCGCATCAACCCGCAATTCGCATCAACCCGCAATTCGCATCATGCCTGGCCTTGATAAATTCTGTTAGTTTTTTTTTTTTTTTCACTTAGCTAATTAGAAGTCGTATCAGTCCGCTATATTCTTCATGCCTGGCCTTGCTGCATTCTGTTTGGTATTTTGTCTCTGTGGATATCCCCTGAGATATTGGATCAAGTCGCAATTTGCATTATGCCTGACCTATTATTCTATTGGTTACTTTTATAATAAATTATAGATAGCTAGTAAGGTGTCGCATCAACCCGCAATTCGCATCAACCCGCAATTCGCATCAACCCGCAATTCGCATCATGCCTGGCCTTGATAAATTCTGTTAGTTTTTTTTTTTTTTTTTTTTACTTAGCTAATTAGAAGTCGTATCAGTCCGCTATATTCTTCATGCCTGGCCTTGCTGCATTCTGTTTGGTATTTTGTCTCTGTGGATATCCCCTGAGATATTGGATCAAGTCGCAATTTGCATTATGCCTGACCTATTATTCTATTGGTTACTTTTATAATACATTATAGATAGCTAGTAAGGTGTCGCATCAACCCGCAATTCGCATCATGCCTAACCTTGCTGTATTCTGTTAGTTACTTTTACATGTTCACTCAGTCAATGAGGTGTCCTATCAATCTGCAATTCACATCATGCCTGGCCTTGCTGTATTCTGTTGGTTATTTTTACTTATTAGATAGCCAATAAGATATTGCATTGAGAGTAATGCTATGTAGGTAGTTGATATTCGCATGCAAGCTCGTAGCAAGCATCAGCTTCCTATAGTCAATGCTTGTTTTTGGAAAAGAGGGAGTAGTTTATTTCCTTGTTTTGTTTTCGACGAATAATCAAACTTGAGGTCAATTCCAATGTAAGATTTCGATTATTGAATCAAAAATTGAAGACTTGAGCATAATATAACCAACCACACACATATTCGTGATGTGTGGTAATAATGTGCTCAATTAGGCGACGTCTCCCAAAATATAGGAAGGCATGTGAAAAGCAAATATATATTCTGCGCGAGAAAATTTAGTTATTATCATGTGTCTGTCCGTAGATCATCAATGTCATCTGTTTAAATAATACATAGTCCGAATATTGTTAATTTCTTCCTACTTCATCTATAGACATTCGATATCGATTTCTTGTTTAGTTCATTTATTTCTTCGTCCGGACTAATTATATTGTACAAAGGTTGAGGAAATGACTGATGAGATTTAACTTCATGTTGTTGTATAAAAATTGTTGACGAAAGATTTGTTTTTCAATATTTTTGCCCACATTCTCATCTTTCTGTGGTCTTAATTCAGGCTATCACTTGTGATACAAAACTGTAAGCACGTGAAACAATCCAAAGAGAATTAAATATAGAGGGCGTATGGACTCAAACAGTAAACGAAGATGGAGTGAAGTGATGGAGTGCTACATGCAGATTTAACTCGCTTCATTAGAATGTTGAGTGATACAAATCATGTGAAATAACAAGTAGTGATACATGGCAAACAGATTCATCGAATAATGAAAGGAGGAGAAAAAAAATGACCCATGGATGCTGACTGATTATTTTTCTGTCAGTGACTGTTTCAGCAGACTCCAACTAAAGGATATGTAAAGGACTGAGTATAGCTATTTACTGGAAATCAGTTTGGTAAGTGCACGCAACACAATATCTTACCAGAAAAGCAGAACTACCCGTTTTTGGAGATGACATTGAGTGACTAATCGATAATGCGCACTTCTTTTTTCGGTTCCCAACGTTGTGAAGCAAAGGGGCAGCAAAAATGTCTGTCAGAGATATTAATATCCTTCTGGTGGAAAATTGATCATTGGTGATCAATATTTTGTCATAAGCGCCCAGGTTGGAGGGCGCAACCTCATTCGTGGTTTAACATTACTGGAGTGAACAAGGTTTGAATGAAACGGAGTAAAACTGACTCATGCATTTATATAACAATAAAAGAATTAAATATATTTAATATTAAATAGCAATTGTAATGTTATTGTGTAAATATGTACACTCGCTATTGTCACTTACATACGACGTAGATGTACATACAGTTCACGTCAGGATGATGAATGCTATGAGTATAATTGTTTGTTTGATATAAAAATCCACAACGGATAATTGTTCGCCTTGAGAGCGCATTGGTACTGTTTTCTTCCACAGGTTTCATGCCGGTCGGGCCTTCAACAGGGGATAAGGATTTTTCGTGCTATTCATGAGATTTGCTACAGAATGATTATTTTCCACCATTCATCATTTTTCAATAAATAATATTAAGCTTATAAAACTTCCAGATAAAAAAGTACAATGACGATACCTACAGATATATTTTGCTCCTTTCCTTGCATTAGTGGCACATGTGCAGCAATCCCGAGACACCCATCTGCACTAGATGGAGAATTAAACTTCCAGATGCAGAATGTAATGTTAAATGCTTCACAGCCTGCTAGGTATACATAACATGGTTGTGCACCTAGGGTATTCATGAAACCAACGAGAGTTTCCATCAAGACGTGAAAAAAAATTGAAATGGAATACTGGGCGTAAAAATAATAGTAAAATGACGAGATTTAAAGCAAAGAATCCTATCAACGAGATCTAATTTTCAACAGGCAACGGGATTGAGGGGGTTACACTGACGGGTGGATGAGACGTTTCGTCGGTGAGGGGCCTGGAAATAAAAATAACAAGGCAAAAAATGCGTATGTGAGGTAAAGATAAATAAAATCTAAAAAATAAATTTCCCAGTGGAATAAGGGTACAATTGGATCCTTGTTAGAAAATATGAAAAAGAAGAAACGGAATACTCTAACTTGAACTGGGCGTTATAAGCACGAATTTCATCGATATTGGTAAGCAGCTAAAATCAGAGTCTGATCGATAGACCCAGCCTGTTGTTTTCACTTAACTTTGTTGGCCTGAGTAGACAATGGAAAACCACATGCAGGGGGGCTTACATGCTGTTTTACCCTTGATGGGCAAGGTGCCTTGTCGGGGCTTCAGATTGATAGTTCTTAATTTGCTTGTTAGTGGCAGCTGCCCACAAGAATATAACCTGGATTATGTCAAAATGTCTTCACAAGAATTGAGGAAATTTTCACGATACTACAAGAGGAGAATTTGTGGGTGTTTGGTGGCTGTCATGCCGTCAATCAGGATTTTCTATGAAAACAACACCCCTTTACAAGTTGAATGTTGTGATGATTACAACGATGCTACTTAGGAAGTCATTCTATTACCTCAACAACAATTTCTACGATACTACTTGTTTGGTGAGTTATTCTTCGCCAATACTACCTGTAGCTTGCCGGACATTGTCAAAGAAAAATCGATGCGAAATTGCTTCAAGTAGTGCTTATGAGTGCTAAATGAAATATAATTTGAGAAGCTAGAAAGATAGATGCCACGTTTGTAGACCAGGACAGGTCATTGTGTACAAAAATGTAGAAAGTTAGAGTGAATAAACCAAACCAGTGTGTATTCAGAGAAAACATAGTAAGGATACTGAAACAATGGTGAAGGGTTTTCGATAGGTTCATAGAAAATTGAAATTTTTTAGTCATATAAACCATACCCAAGGCACCTCCCCCATTTTATGCAGCTAAAATCAAAATTTGTGATTGATATACAGACATCTGATGGCGTTTTTCTTCAATGCAGAGGCACATTGGATTCAATACCCATCAGTATAAATGGTATTCCACTCAAATGGCACGTGAATAACACTTATGCACTTCTTCATGAGATAATAACGCTATCATCATGAGAAGGCTCATAACGAAACAAATTATAGAGACTACCTGCCGTAGGCCAGTCACAAATTTACATGTTAAATCGTTCAATACCTTAATATTGCACTCAACATTGAATTGGTCCGAAAAGACTTTCAGGTAGTTTTCTCGGTTAACATAAAAAGTGGCACCTGGATCGCCAAAGAAGAGCGCTCACTTAAAGGTATCTCGAGAATATTCAGCAAAATCACAAAACGTCGACTTACTTCTGAACTATACAAAATGAAATAATACATTTTGAGTGATTCAATTCAACGAGCGAGTGATATTATTCCGACTTTTAGAGGAGTTTGGTGATTGAGGTAATTGTAGAAAATAACAAGTCGTTGTGGTATAACGGACCTGGTCCATTCAAGCATGAGAGTTTGTTTTATCATGATGATCCGGAGATGATTAAATTCTCTGACTTCAATTACATACATGGATCATGTTTCGGGACAAGTTTCGCATCAAACCAACTCATCGAGATGAGAATAAATATTCTCTTATTCAAAGTACATGAAATTCGAATTTGAGGCAGTACACAAACAATGACAACCATCAAGAGTTGTGACAAATGACCACGTTATCATAAAAATAACTCCTCGAAAAGAGAAATAATGACACACACTGGTTAAAACTACGGATATCACTCGCAGTTAAGGGATAGGTAATAATTTATTATAATTCACCTATTTACAATAAAGTGGCGTCACACTGACTGCAAACAAGAAGTGATCATATTTGACACTCTTGAAATGTATTTACACATTTTTACATAACGTGATGTAGAATATTTATAAATATATGCATAGGTATAGTATAATGTAAGGTAGTCATGCTCTAACAACGAACAGAAAGTAAGTAAGCGAGCCAATAATTTCTCCAGTCGCTTGAAACAATTTTTAACGGAGTTGGTTTAGGTTAGGGGCGAATACTAGACAATAACAAGTTCTAGTGAACTATTCTGACAGACTGCAAACAACATAGTGGCTAGTTTCCCCTGAAATACCACAGTTTACCTACGAGTAGGATTTACCACGTATTAGGTGTATGGGTTTAGTTCCGTTGGGTAATGTGAGCACATTAGAGAAAGAATTTCATACCAAACATGTTAGCTTAGGTGTAGTGGGCAACCGCATATGGCATGAAGATATTGAGCCAACGTTGGTTGTGCGCTCTCCCACTACCTAAATATGGATTGCAAGCTTTTTTAGGGTGGGGTTCCGTGAATGTGAACTTGACAATCAGTGGCTGGGTAATATGGATATATTAATGTATATATGACTCTCTCAAAGTTTGTAATTAGCAAGTCAAACCTCATTGCTCTTCAAACATGTCTGAATTGATTGGGTCGGGTTTGTAACTGATGACTGAATTTTAATTTCGGAAAAGAAAGTTAAATTGCTCAAATCGTTTTTGAAGAAAAGTTTGACGATGACAAATTTCATCAGCATTGACGAAAAAAAGAAACTAGAAAACTTTCTTAACCTGACTGAATCGAAGGAGGATAAATGATCAAATTGATGGAAAATACAAGCAATCAAAAAGGTTTTGCTTTGGTCAAACGGGAAGGCCCCTTAATTGGACACATTCAAATGCGTTCAAAGATTTCAGGGTGAATGAATTACTTGAGAGAGCCACCAATTGATTAAATATAAAATCGAACGATTGAAAAAAAAAAAAAAAATGAGCAGCCCTTATAAACCAGGCGTTATCCTAAGTAAATGGTGTGACTGTCACTGTAAGCATGCCTTGAGAGAAGAACGTTATCAAGACATTTGGAAATGTTATGACACTAAATTTATAAAAATCACTTTCATAAATGTATTATTATAAAACGTTTTTCGTAAAAAATGATAGCATTATACACAATAAATTAACACAATGAAAAAGATGCAACAGAAATAATGAACTGAAAATTTAAACAACAGTGAACTAATATTTCCATTTGGTTTATTTAACCCGTACAAATATCGTCTACACATCTTTTTCTAATATTTACCACTTTTGATAAGACTTTTTTTTATAACCTCCCTGCCGCCTAATACAATACTTTTTAAAGCACACCTAATTGCAGCTATGAATAATTTTTTTTTTTTTTTTTTTTGTAAATGTCTGTTCGAAAGAAATCAAAAGATAACTAGAGTGCATTTTTCATTTGTTTTAATATTACGTTAAAGAACTGCTTTCCTTGTTCCATTTTTGGCAATCTACAACATTACATGTACAGTCTACTTTGAAGAGAAAACAGAAGAAAATAAAAATCACAGACTATTCGTCATTATGGTTCGGGGAGTTGGTTTCGAATGACGGCGAGCTCCCTGGAGAGAAAGTCAACACTTCCGAAGGGGAAATGGAACCGTCAGGGTTGAACCCGAAACTTGGGCCGGGCATACCCGACGGACCTGCCTCACTTCGACACCACAATTGTCTCATTTCGTTCCTCCTCTGTCTCATGAGAGACTTGTACTCGGATATTCGCATCTTTTTGCCGTCGACGATGCAGGTCCGCTTGGGTCGAGGCCGGTATCTGTAGTCGGGATGTTTCTCCATGTGGAGTTTCGAGAGGCGAGATTGCTCTTCGTAAAACGGTTGTTTCTCCGCGTTTGTCATGGCTTTCCATCGAGCGCCTGCAACGGAAATGAGCACGATTGGATTTTTCATCTTAATCTGAGCAGATTGATACGGGCTGCACGGAGTGAATGACATACTGGGCCCATCGTACAACACAAGTCTTAGTGGTTCAAACTCTCATGCAACCATATTGTGAAAGAGGTGTGCCACCCGGTTTGCAGGAAAAATAATCCCCCAAGTGGCCCCAGTGGGTTGGAAAAACCTCGGATAGGGAGCATGAAGACTCATTCCAATCTATTCAACGTCCAAAATGTAGTGTAAAATGATACCCCACACCTCCTAGTTACCGGAAATCTCGGGAAAACACATTCAAAATAGGCAGATAAATACCCATTTTGACCGTTCCGGGACCCTTCTCATTGGACTCAGCGTCCAGAAATTTGGTTGAAGATGATACCCCATTCGCCTAGATGGCTAAAAATATCGAAAATCCATTTTTCCAAATACACATTTTGACCTCTACCGAAAAAAGTAGGTAGGTACCTACCTACCTAATGATGTGTTGAAACAATAATTAAAATAAGGGTAATTAATTTTATAAAATGCATCTCACAACTCACTGGACCAGTTTACTCTTCAGCAGGTAGTTTAGAGGTGGAGAACGATTCATGACCACAAAATTGCGGAAGTGAGGCTGAAAAGCAATTGTTTTGGTGCAGTTTCTGCAGCCTTCACTCAATGGTGTTCCCCAGGGCTCCTATCTTGGCCCCCCCTCTTATATTGCTATGGCACAGGTGCTGTCCTCAATGGTGTCAACTATTTCGTATGCAGATGATATGAAGCTCTTCCCTCTGACTACATTACTTTGCAGCTTCGCCTTGGCTTCGTTCAGTGGTGCTCGGATATTGGCCTATCCCTCAATCCAGACAATGATCCGTGATGATGTATCACCGCTTGTTGACCCCATATTTGCACCCTCATTGCATCTTGGACATGCCTCCATAGCCTGAGACCTTGGTTTTCTTTCAAGAATTCAATTTCCTTACTTCAATGAACACATTTCCCAGGCAACATCTTGAGCCATGCGTACCCTGGGTTTGTAAAGCGTAACACTAGGGAGTTCCCCAGCACCACTGCTCTCATATGCTGCTACCGGGCTATTGTCCAGCCTCACCTGGAGTATGCATCCATCGTTTGGTGCCTCTCATAGGATGCAATGTGGATCACCTCAACAGTGTGTGCCTCTGTTATCTGGCCTTCAAACTTGGGTTCTGTCGTGAGGATGTGGACTACAGTGCCCTAGGTCACCAGTTTCACCTGCTTAGCAACTCTGCTCTCGCGGACATGTACTTCATGCACGGCATCCTGGGCACATTGATGCCCAATCCTTGCTGGCCCAGTTCGTCACCCGAGCACAGCATTGAACTGTTTGACCCCTCCATTCCTCCTCGTCATGCTCCCTGACACATCTTAGGTGTTCCCCTTTGTGGTATTTGAACTCCTACCATCTTTTCCTTGTCTCTTCTCGTGGCCTGCGTGCGAACTTTTTTTTCTGTAATTGGGCTCGTCTCGTTCATACCAAATAAATTGTCAGGGCGAAGCAAGAAGCCATAAAAGGGGTGGACGCTCCATGTAGACTGTTCGCTATGGCTACTAAAAATCTGTCCAGAGAGGTACAAGCGCATGTTCTATCAAAAAGCGCGGCAATGCTCACTATCCGCAGCTAAAGAGAAACTTGAAAACCAAGATTCCACTGACGAAAATTTGCTGAATCTTTTGAAGTCCACCGCCAGCAAGTTATCGTACAAGCGTTAGTCGTTCTCCACCTCCAAACTACCAGCTGGAGAGTAAACTGGTCCATTCATTTTTGACAATGCTGAATGCTGGTACTAGTGAGTTGCTGCATTTTAAACATTCTGTACTATTATTTTAATTACATTATCATTTTTAATGATTTTCTCAAAACATCATTAGGTACCTACCTAACCTCTAATATTTTGTCGGTGATTTTTTCCGCCTACGACCAAACACCCGTGGTGGTTTTGGTTGGTTACTACATAAATATATAAATTTTGGACGCTGAATCCAATGGGGAAGGGTCCCAGAACGATTGGTGCCCAACGGAACAGGTTATGGGTCATTATCTATTTATTTCAAGTGTGTTCTCGAGATTTTTGGTACCTAGGCGCGCGGGGTATAATTTTCCACAAAATCTTGGACGCTGAATCAGTCGTTGATACACCAAACTAGTGGTTCCTCCCATTTTCTCTATGCTCTTGGTCTGAGAAATAACCAACCTCTATGAAAGAATTTTCGGCTGCATGCGAGTTGTGCTAATTATCCATTTTGCACTTTGACTGAGAAATAATGCTTTAGAGATGCTGTTAGTTCCAAAAACATCTCTAAATGTATGGTTGCAAAAATATTTGGATCTAGCATGTAATATGTCTATACTGAATGAAATAGGTGTGAAGTACACAGAGCATGTAACAGTGGTGACGGAAAATATGTTGTCAAGTCGAAAAATGGTCAAAATGAGTTATGTGTCATGATGATTGTCAAAGCCATCAGCACATCTTGAAGAAGTTTATTACTTCAATACTTTCCGAGTTGTTAAAATGTGGGTTTCTAGATAACCCGTAAAATAGTGCAGTTCGGTATGTACACATACCTCACCGCACTGAGGTGTCTTTAGCGGGAGCAACATGACAAGTTGGATTACCAAGATTTTCTCAGTGTATCGGTTATACTACAAAAAGAGTGAGTATGGTTGATAACATGGTAAGTAACTATTCCAGCTAATTAATTCCTCTGTACATCTAATAGGAAATGTTTTGTATTGTTCTGTAGCCCCGTACTGTATTAAAAGATGATTTTCTGAATGATTTTGTTGTGTTCTGTAATTTTATATGGCAAATAACTTGTTCAGTTACTATTCCATAGTCGACTAGGGTTAATTCCAAAATGAATTAGCTGATTAATTTCCATTAGACCATTGAAAACAGTGTTCTTGAGTACGTATTAACAATACTATTTTGTTGCAAAAATTGGGTTTACAGGAAAAAATTAAAAAGCGCCGCTCTGAAAAATGGCATTTTTCGACTTAACAACATTCCCTGTGACCACCGTGAGTTGCTAAAGATTTTTGAGAACCTGCATCTCAATTCTGGTTGGTCGTGGTAACCATTCCGTCTTGTTCACACGTCGTATTAAGCTCTAGTGGTATTTTGTAACGATTCCATCATTTACACTCACCAAGAATTTTGGATATGTTTGAATTGTGCATGTCTGGGCACGCTTTCAAAATCTTTCTTCGTTCATCCTTAGCCCAAACCATGAAAGCGTTCATTGGTCTCTTAATGTGTGGCTTTGATTCGCCATCTCTCTTTGGTTGCCGCATCATTTTGGCTGAAAAAAAAAGAAAAAAGAAAATTGTAATTAACTGATGAGATTTGATGATGTTCACGTGGGAATAGCCAAGGATTGGGAACTATAAATGATGAATGGATTTGAAAATCAATGGGCAGGGTGAGTTCAGTTAAACTATTTGAAAGATCCATATCTTCATAAAGAAAAAAATACCGATTCATGCTCACCCTCAGTTCATTGTACGATATCTACTTACCACTATCAAACAACCCTTGATTATAATCAATATCAATGGTACTGCCACTTGTGTACTAGGGTACAAAGTCATTATACCTCAAAGTACGGCATTTTACAGGTAAGTTGAATAATTATTACAAACGCATCAGTATTTAGGGTTCAAAATTATCCAAACAATTCTGAAAAAGGTGATGACTGCGGATAAAGAATATGGGGATCTCATTTAAACCAAAATTCTACATTTTCTAGCAAACGTCACTAAAAAGGTACATTGCAAAAGGGGCAATATTACCTTTATCACTTGAATCATCTTGCATCTTGTAACCTCCGTCTTGTCCCCAAACTAGAAAAGATTCAACACGTCAGTTGATGGTTTTATAATTCGTCAAACAAACTTATGGGAGACCATGATCTGCATGCTATTCAGTCAAGAGTTATGCTCGAGGTCTCAGGGCTCTCAAATATACTCAATAGCTTACTGTGACATGGAGCGAGGAAGTCTGTCTCTTCTTTCGATTCTTCTCTCAAAGGTTGGGGCATCGAGGGGTGATGAGCTGGCGGGTACAGATGCAGCCCGGGGTAAGCTGGCATTTTGTCGCTTTCCTTGCCTGGAGAAATGCCGAGTTTTCCTGAAAAATTTTAAAAAAGCGTGAGGACCATGTAAGATATTAGGAAAGGATGAGAGTTGTTGACCGTTGTGGCTCTTTGCAAAGGGTTCAGAGCACGGAGGCTGATGAGCGTTAAAAAGCTCAAACAAATTCAGGCTGTGGGTAGCACCCACTCAGCATGTAGACTACTATAACTTACGGCAGGAGCTTCCGCAATTGATAGAGAATCATTTATCCTCCCCAAATTTAAGAAATCCCTTCCTATGTTACTATACCTTGAGGTGGTTGAACGTGTGGAGGCATGGTGCGTGAGGAAGGAAGGGCTCGTGCACAGAAGATTCGAATCAGCAACTGGATGAAGGCGCGTGGGCGTCGTGATGCCATGAAACTAAATCGAAAAGCCCCAAAAAATGGCAAGCTACAAGGTTGCCTGATCACAAAGCTGAGTGGTACAAAGCAGCCAATGAAGATTTTTAAGGAAATTTATGAAACTAACGAGCAGTTTATTACCAATCTGATTAACGACCAAAGTACCGATTACTCGCAGTGGAAGCATTTGAAAAGACCAACATTTCAAACCCCACCAATCCAACAGCCTGAATTGGGCGAAGAACAATCAGAGTAAGGCAGACACTTTTGCAGACCATCTCAAGAACATCTAACCCAGGAACCCCAGGAAGAGCCCCTACCCCTTGAATCAGAGATAAGAATGCCTCTAGTCACTATCAATGAAGTTCAGATGATGATTCAGTCTGAGATCAATCCTAAGAAGCACCAGGATACCTCACCATCAGTTCAAGTTCTGAAAAATCTGCCGAGGAAGGTCATTGCCAGGCTTACAAAAATTATAAATGCATTCCTCAGGCTCTCTTATGTGCCAAAAACTGTGGGAAATGGCAGAGGTAATTATAATTTCTTAAAAGAGCCAGGGAAGCCCCTGGAAGAACCTGCGTGATACAGGCACATCTCCCTCTTGCCTGTGTTCTCAAAATTATTTGAAAAACTCCTTTATAAGACCCTTTGTTCAGGTTGTCTCCGAACGGAACCTGATACCAAAACACAAGTTCGGTTTCAGAAGCAAACATTCGAACATTGTTCAAGTTCACTGAATAACCACTATAATTGAAAAAGCTCTTGGAGAGCAGAAAACCAACCCTGCCATCATTCTCGACGTTACGCAAGCGTTTGACATTGTTTGGCACGAAGGGCTCAATCATAAACCCCAAAAGATGCTCCCGCTAAAGTATGCACAGCTCCTAAGATCCTATTTATCAGATCGATATTTCCGCGTCAACATGAAGATACCTTTTCGGAACCCAAAATGATCAATGCTGGAGTGCCACAGGGGAGTGTACGTGGCCCACACTCATATCTCATCTACACCAGTGATCTACCTGAAAATGACGAAAACACAACAGCGACCTACACCGATGACACGGCAATTCTGGCTATGGGAAACAGCAATGAAGAGTGAATGTCAAAACTTTAATCTACAATCTCCCAAATTGAAGAATGGACAGCCAAGTGGAGGATAAAAATGAATGGGGGCCAAGTCGGTGCACGTAGACTTTACCAACAAAACTGTTAGCCACATTCCAACTCATCTCAACAACAAGGTGTGGTTCCATATGCCAATGAAGCTAAAGAAAAGAACTGACACTCAAATTCAAAAAAATTTACTAGATAACGGAGCGACAATCAAATTTGTCCGTCCACAACATGATGATCCTTTACAAGTAGTTCCTTATGTCAGTGTGGACTTATGCTACACCGCTCAAACCAATCGAGATATGATACAGAGATTCCAAAATACGGTACTTAGGTGAATCACAAATGCTCCATGGTACTTCAGCACCGACCGGTTACACCATGACCTACAAGTCGAGATAGTAAACGAAACCATCAGGCTTCAAGCAGCTGCCCATCATCAAAGGCTACAAGATCATGTTAACGAAGAGGCTGTTCGACTTCTTGACGTCAATGATTTCCTCAGAAGGCTTAAACGCACAAAACCACATGAACTGCACACAAATATTGCTAATAAGTGCGATTCTAATAAACTGAGAAAAAAATCAATTAATGCTTTGGATAAATTGATTGATTTCTTTTTTGTTTCTTGGTCAACCACGTCGTACTTTTTGAATCATATTAAATAGGTACTACAAAAAATCGCAAATGAACATTAAAATTTGGTCTGTAGGCTACTTGACTTTGAGTATCCCCGAGCTGCCGCAATAAGCTCTTAGTTCTTCGTGTAGTCTTGTATCTTGTTTGAATAAAAATCTTCAGGACCATCCAAGGCCCCGAGGAATAAATAGTAAAGATATACCATGTTTGCTTGCGATATTTGTGCTTACAATCCCCTGATACGTGTGGCAACCTCTTTCACCTTGGACGGCCCTTTTCCCCTTCCTGGTGGATCCTAACGGATGATTGGATCAACGCAAGATATTTAGGAGGAATCAGGAGACGTAGTGATTCCATAAAAAGATATCACTCAGATTCTGCAGTAACTTCAGGACCATTTGCTTCGAGACCTACCTGTTGTGAGAGAAGGAAACCTTGTTTATTGTAACTGGTAAACGCTTTCTCTTCTCGGGCGAATTGAGATAGTTTTCCGATACTGGGGGAGCAAAGGAAAAAGGGTCTTGGTGTTTATTACGGAATCAGTTTCCTTTTTTTCGAATTGACGCAGGGGAGGATCGAATCGAACGTCTTGTCAAAATAGTATTAGATTCTGGAATCACGGAGTTTCTCATATCAGCGCTTGCTGCCAGATAGCTTTTATCAATATAGCTCTCCTGTCTAGATAGCTAGGAATCGCACAGCATGTGCAGTTCTGCACTTCGTTCTGTATTCCCTGAAAATACGTATAAATTGTGTTCTGTTTATCATGAATATCATCTGTTTCAGTATTCTCAGTGTACAAAAGTGGTTGCTCTTCCATACGAATCCAATGCGTGCTCAATATGAACATTACCTCGTTTTGCAATCCTCATCAACAAGGCAGTTTTTCAAACAACATGGAAACGTAAGGTCTGCTTGCCTTTTTAAAACGAGAAAGGCTGTTCTAAAGGAAGCTCTTAATTCCCCTAAATACTCCTAAGCCCTCTTAAGAGGCAGGGTGGCTTACTTAATGCCCAGAGGGTGAGCGCAGACTTTCTTTTTATGTACCCCGAAAACCCCGCTCAGCTGCTAACGCCATTACTTCTCCAAGCGCCACCTTTACAATGGGTAATTTAAAAGATCCGCGATAAAAAGAGTCGGAGAACTTTTTAAATTCTAAAAACCTGAAATACGTGAAGACCAAAAGTCAGGTCGAATAAATGATGAATCATTAAAAATATGCGTATTCATCAACACATTCTATTTTTATTAAAAAATTGAAATTTTGACCCCAAGCTCGCAATTTTTAGGGAAAAAAAAAAATGGAGGACGGAAGCCACTTTATATAAATTGATCTTTTAAAGGAAGTAAGTAAGCGTGTAACGGTTTTCCTTCATTCCCTTCTGTGCCCTTCAGAAAGAATCCGTCCGCGCCATTTCCCGTCGATGACAGGCTTCCGACATGACAGATGCTACCGTTTGTTCCCTAATTGGCCTCTTTCTCTTCTTTTGCTTCCCTTTTCTTATATTTTTGTTCCTTTTCGAACGGCTAAGTGTCTTGAAGGTATCTTTACGCTCTGTCGTTTGTTTTGCATTTTCCACAATGTTTCCAAGCGATCAGCAATTTTACCCTTAAATTGGCCGTTAGAGCCACTTTACGCCGGCGCTCCTACCCTCTTTACGACTTGATCTTTATATTGACTGATGTCCCAAACAAAGAAGAGTAGAGTGATCGCTTTTACTCAAAGAAAAATACCTTACATTGATACTAAAACTTACAGGGGATATGTGAGATTATGTGAAACTTATATGACGGTTTTTGTATTTATTACTCTCCGGATGACAACCCCATGTTTTTGATGAGGCAGGTGTTTCGTGGTAAAACTAGGCTGCTGTTCAAGAATACACGTTAAATTTGAACATAGTTGTCTTAGTCATTACATTTGATAAAATTTTCGTACTAACTCGCTTTGCCAATTATTAGTCTTCTGAATTCAGGAATAATTATTGCAGTATCACAAGGTTACCTGCCCCTACTCAGTCTTAACTCTCCTAACTTGGTAGAGCTCCAAAATGCTTGTTTTTCTCCTGATGGAAATTCCGGTAATCTGGTAGCTACCTTCTTTTGAGGTTCGGCCGTTCGTATGATGTGGTGCCTTTGGCGGTTTTCATATCACGGAAGGATGTTTTTCCCACCTAATTAAACCGAACTTCGTTTAAATTCCACTCTTTGAAGATCGTGGATAATTAAAGCGAACAAAGACGACGGATAAAAGAGTACCCCCACGGGAGGAATATAGGAAGAAAGTTGGCGAAGCAAGAAGAAAAGGGTTGGTCAGAATTAGTACGTTCTCTCAGAGCTTCCCTTCTTCAAGGTATTAATGAACTCCAAGATTAGGGTCTGCTCCTCGCGGAAAGTTCTTACCTCAACCAGGGAACTAACTGGAAGAAAAGGAAGGATCCCTTGGCCGCCTCTTTCGAAAAGGGGGCGGCATCAACACATACGCCGGAAAGGGGGGCCTGAACGTGATTTGTGTTCAAACTTGAAGAAAACTAACATCAATAATATAAAGGAGAGGAGAGCTAGGGTGGCTGCGACGGAGGCTCAGGAGAAGCCCGCATTTCTCCAAGAGCCCCCATGTCCTTAGCTAATTACCTCCATTGTTTTCTTGGACCTACAAATCTATTATGTGGGGTCCTTTGTGTTAATTCCTTTCTTATCTTTGGTTCTTACTCGTCTCTCAATTTGCTTGAAGGAATCACCGCGCTAGGATTTAAACGTCAGAATTTACATTTGCACGGGATCCTTTCTTGTAAGAATAAACATGCTAGGTAATAAGACGTCATATTCATGTAGACGCAACCATTCCTGAATGGTCTCACTTTAAATTGTGTGTCCCGCCAGTGGTAGCCCCCATTGTGGTCTTTTCTTGTAGGACGAAATCGTTATTGCCCTATTTTGCCCAGCAATGTGAGCTGATCTAAATCTGAAAATTATTAAAATGTTTGGATCTTCTCCATACTCAAATGGCCTTGGATGTCTCTTTTGAAAGAACACTCATTGATTTTTCAAATTCAGTTTACTTAATTAAGCAATATATCTGACTCAGACTTCCTTAGTATAAACGCTGCCTGCCAAAAATGAATGTTTTCCCTTTACACAGGTTGGAGTATTTGTAACTTTGGAGCATCCTCCAGTGGAAACATTTACATGTTCCTTCTTTTTTTGGCAAATGCTTTGGGTTTGTTCCAAATTGAAGAGTTTTGATCGCTAAATAAAGTTAGGTAGTTTTATGACCGTAACAAATGTCTTAATAGTTTGAATTCGCCCTGCCAACGACAGCATGAGTTTCAACGAGTCGAATGAGAGAAGTGATCCGTGCCCTGAGGATAAGGGTCAATAGTAACGTAGACGTAGAAAGGAGGGATGATTGACCCCCAAGGAGCGGCCCACCCTTCTACTCCTAGCCATCGGTGAATTCTCCCAAGGGCCTCTCCCAGGGCTGGCCTTTCCCATTTCCCCCGACCACTTCCTCGTCTTTCTGCCACTATTTTTGATCTGATTTAGACAATCAAACCCTCTTAGACGAGGGAGGACCTCTTTCGCTCTGGGGACGAACCTGGAGGATGGGGAGGGACGAGACAAATATTTCTCAAAGGACTGCTCCATTTCCTTCTCTCAATGCTCCTCTCCGACTTTCGCTCTTTCTTTCTCCTACGCCCTTGGTTTCTGTCTCTTCATCACTGTTTATAACAAACTTCTTCCATCTCGGACTCATGTCTCTCGACATTTTTCCCAGGATAGAAAAAAATAACAGGTTTTCCGTGACATTCATCTCCAAGAGGTGTTAAAGTTTTTGTCGGAGTTTCGATGCTTTCCGACATGTCCGCCCTAGAAAGGGCAGGAAGAAAATAACGTCAATACTGGGGAAAGTGGTTTCTACTGAGAAGCGATCGACAAAACAAGAAAACTCGTGTCCACCCAACGACATTGATGATTTATTGATGTTTCAGCAGGCCATTACTGCTAATGAAGTCTTTTTTGTCCGTGGGAGGTTTACTACCATTTGAAATTATTCATTTTCGACGGTATGTGTTTGTCAGGGGTTAAGATCATGTATATGTTCAACGGAGGAAACGACTGAAGAGGACAAAGAAAGGAAGAAAAGGCGTCTTAGACATAGGCTTGTTTCTCTCGTTAATTCGATTGCTTAAAACTTCTTCCTCTATCCTTATCCTCCGATATTTTGGTGTGTCGCCGTCAGTATTCTGGTTGAGTGAATCAGCATGTATTAAACAATTTTTCGATTACATTACAACATCACGTTCAATTAAATATTTTATTCGTGGTTGCCATATACAATTTAGTGATGTCCGGAGACAGAGGCAATGTGAGAAAGCAGTGCCGCCTTCGACGTTATTTTCCGGTTAAATCTTTGATGAGGGCACGAACCCACCTGAGGTATCACTTAGTGGTAAGAAAGCTCCCTCCTGATGACGCTCCTTTTAAACATTTACGCCGAGTCTAGAGAAGAACTAAGAAAACCAAGGAGTTGCTTGAGCCTGGGAAACCACCCCAAATGCTCCCCGTCCCCGTGGGACGGACTCTCTCCAATCAGAAGGCCATTGAAATCCGTTCCGGGGAAAAGGGCACCCTTTCTGAAGGCGAGCAACGACGGTCTGAAAGAAGAAATACAGCCGCTCGGACACTTGGGAAAGCGGCATTACTTTTCTATTTATCTCTCTCCCAACCCCATTTCTAAGCGACTCTAATAAAACTGAATAGGGCGATAAATTCTCGAGGTAAGAAAGCTGCGATGGTGAGTAGAGAATCTGATTACCCCAGCTCTAACATTGTAGCAATGTAATTAGCTTCGCTATTGGGGGCTCAATCCTCCTGAGGAATTCATTACGTGGGAGCTAGTGTACTCATGCTGAATTGACGCGGATTTTGATTTTAGCTCATCATAGGACGGTGTGCGGAGGGATAAATCCTGAATGAATATACGTTTTCAGGATCGCCTTCGACACATAGGACTAGTTTAGATTCTTGGACGCTGTTGGATATGCTTGCTCACTACCGATAGATAAGACGCACCTCTTCTGGATCTTAACTCTCATTTACTAAATTCAACAGGTCATCCTGACGGTGTCCGGTATAACTTTCCGCAGATTGGAGGAACCTATAGGTGCACCATAATAATTTTTGCCCTTCGCTAACAAGCGCTTCTACCAAACATAATACCACAACAACAACAATGTTTTTCTGTGTTACCGAACAGTTTGGTTATACTAGTAACCTAATTACACGAGGTAGGAAAGGGTTTAAAAAGTTCGATCACCTCTCTTATCCATCTCTAGATCTTACTTATCACATGAGAAAAAAATCGCAACAAGTTTATACGGTACTACTTGAGGGTTGCGTAATTCGTAAACTTAAACGTTTAATCGTTCCGGTCAGGTTTTATGTTCTTGTGTAGGATCATGTTTGGGAGTGAAACGTGGGGAAATACGGAATGATGATAAGTAAAAATGAAGAGCACTTCTGTGAATTGAAATCATATTTATTATTTAAAAAAATAAAATTAAAAAAATAAATAAAAATAATGAAAAAATAAAAACATATGAGTACCAAATAACCCTCTCCTTTTTCTCCATCGTTATTTCATTCGTGAAATAAAAATGTTCTACGGAAGTGGGAAAGTGCTTCCTGCGTGATCAGTGGCGCAAAAGAATGGGCATCTGTTAGGAAGAAGCGCTTTTTAACTCTTCCCGCCGCGATGATCGTTAGGAGGTAGTGAGAGCAGTTTTTGGAGTCAGAAACCTTCAACGACCTCATCTATTCACAACCAACGGGAAAACCACCCTTCCCCATTAAACCACCAACAATATATAGCGAGACCCTTTATGGCTTTACAACTCCGGGCCTTTATGATGACTTTAAATTTTCCAAGTTCCCTTGAACGGAAATCTCTATCGTTCTATAGCAATTGCCCGGATTCATTACACATAATAAAAGGGTCGTAAAGCTTTCCGAAGCTTCGACAAACAGATAGCTTTCGTTAAACGGAAAATTTATACAGCGTAAAAGAATTAGTTGGGAGGTTTTATGGTGGGACTTACCGTTTTTGGGGAGAGTCATGATCGATGGGCGACAATGCTGTTAATGGTTTGCGCCTTATCAGGCAGTGTTTTATAAAGCGCGTGATTTTACCTCATTTGGCCAGTGTTATGATTTATTCGAGCTCATCGATGAGCACCCTGTTACTCGGGTCGTTGAAGAATTCAATATGTATGAAAAATGTGCACTTTTGCTTTTTCGAAAATAAGCTACGCTCAAAATATTGTAGCTGGTCATTGCGAGGGAACCTTTCATTGATCGGAGCCTCCACGTAATAACAATGAATTGAATGTTTGCTCGAGGCTATTGTATCAAGGAGGAAAGAAACACCCTAAATTTGTCATGGGCAAGTAGAGGGTGTTATTCTGAGGGGCAGTAGAGTAAATCTGAGAGTAGGCCAGTTATGAGGCTGACTATGAGGGTTGGGAAGACATAAAAGTGACCCAGCCTTGAAAAGGGTCTTATCCATGTTTGTTGAGGGAAGCCCAGTGCTTGGTTCGAAGGCTGTTACGATCGGCTACTCCAATGCCGAGGGCGTTGTAGGCGCCTGTAGGAAGTATTCATTAGGAAGAAAAGACAAGTAGGAGCTATTGAAGATCCTGGGGGCCGCTGGAAACCTTCACATAAATCCGAGGCTTCCTTTTCTGCTTCCCTCCTCTTCTCGTTTGACCCCTTCTTGGGGGCTCGAATGAATGGTCTTGCTAACAGGGTGACCATGGGTCAATTAGAAAACCCAACCCCTTTTCCTACCGAACCTTCGAGGGCTGTTCCTGACCGGTTAACACTCCTATTAAATCCCTTGCCCTTAGTTTGCATTCCCATCGTCGTCAACCTCAGCCCCCTCCTGTCCTTTTTAGGTATTTGGCCAAAGCTCTTGGATCAGACAATCAATTTGTACAAAACAAATCTCAGACCCTCTCACACCCTATTCAGTGGAAATCATTGAAACTAATCATTATACGCTCGTTGAATGAGAGAGCTAGCTCGATTTGTGGGTTGAAAGATAGGATAGGCATTTGTCTCAGTCGGGAAAATTTCGCAGAAGCTTACACAACCTGGCCTCATGTCACCCAACGGGTGGTATAATGCTGTTCAACCATAATATAAGGTATTGAACATTGTAATCTCAAAAGCGCTTATTTTATTCCTTTTTTAAAACTTTTCATTTTTCGCGGTTTAAATTGTAGAACGCACGGACATGATGTGAAACGTGGATTACGTAGGTTGATTCTACTCGGGGCAGATTTTGGCTTCTGTTATCACCAGCCAGCCCTTGTTTTTCCCTTGGGTAGGAACGTGAAGCAATAATAAAGCATTTCGTAAAAGTTTCCTAGGTAGAAGGTGAGATAGAGGTAGGGAACGAGGCTCACGTGTCGAGGTCTGGAGGAAAAGAATGCTTCTGAGTGCTGGCGAAGGGGGTGTAAGGGGTTAGGAGCAGCTTTTCCTCCCCTCTCCACCAGCCGTCCCTCCAGGCTTCTAATATCACAATGAAAAGTGCCCAAACTTTCTCGTAAAGTTTCTACAGGGATCCAAGATGGCCGCCACGCACAATCCCCGTCGTCCCGGACACCGCAACTTTGGAGAGGCCCAACTGCTTTACCAACTTTCCACCCTCGTCTAAAACCTCTCTGTCTCTCTGCCCGATTCATTTGGTTGGCTTTCATTTTGCAGATATTCATAACATGGCCCATTCTCGGGTGGTAAAAACACCCGGTAAATTTCTTTTTTTTTTTTTTTGTATGCATGGAATCTTTACATCATTTTACCTGCTGAGGAAAGGAAAATGGTCCCGTAAACTCTACAGGAGAAAAGGAAGATAAGGTACTCCAATAACGCCCATTTGATTTCCTTAGGTCAAAATAGTTGTTACCTAGGTGAGTAATATCGGTAAAAGTTACTAGGACACTAATGTTACTAATCATGTCCATCTGACAATTAAAATAAATAATTAAATGAATAATTTTTCCATTTCAACATTTTTACTCTTTAATTTTTAATAAAAATAGTTTAAACCATGTCCACTCACCAAATTTGTAACCTCTTCTTCCATGATTAACGTGCGACAGCCGGAGTTGAGCAAAGAAAATGTGATTATTATTTTATAAACTTTTACCTAACACGGGATGTCTTCGGAGAGTGAGTAGGACCAGTTATTTGAATCTTAAATTGATCTTGCCATGTTCCATTGGTTACACCAGGAAGTCAAAAATGTATGGCTTCGAATGAGAAAAACAAAGGGTGAAGCTTCCTTCTTACAGAACACCATAAATGGACCATGAGAACACACCCCACCCTCTTCACCATAAGCCTTCTTGTGAGTGGTTCTAAACGTCTCTTGGTATAGGATTTTAACCCGGACTGTAGGTACAAACAAACGTTTAAATGAAGTAATCCCATGCGTTTCTATACGTCGAGGCCTCATAAACAAGACCTAGAGTTAATTCGTGAAAGCACTAAAGTAGACACCCTCAAAGGGTCTCTTAAGTTAAGTCAGTTATATTGCTTGAAGAAGTTTTCCACCTCCTGAACTCAATCCTAGCTCTAAGTCACCCTGGTCAGTTTGACCTCGGTCTTATTGAAAAAAGGGGCTCCCGAGAAGGGGTAGAAACTAGTAACTGAGACCCTCGATCCCCTGCCAACAAATCTTCGCCTCCAGTTCCATTTGGCTTGTGCCTCCCATCCCAAAAAAGCTCTGGATACCGACTCAAGGCGGGGAGGGATGCGCTAAGAGGTGTTAATCTCATTAAAGGAAGCAGGGAATGGTCTCCTTAACTTGGCATAAATCAGGAGGGGTGTTTTCCAGTAAGCACTAAATACGTCCGTGGCGAGTCGGTAGAATGACGGGGTGGTGGGGGGGTTCTGGAGACCGTTTATCCCTCCATCTGTGTAAAACCTTTGTCGGACACGAGTGTAAACAGAATAGGGCTCCGCCTAAAAACAAGCCTCTCGGCCATTTAGAAGCTATAAATCTCATCCAGCCCCTCGAGTCACACCCAGCGCAACCCTTCCACTAAAAACAATGCCTTGATTACTCACTCAGTATTCCTTATTAAATTTCTGATTCCCCCATCGGCCAATGCCAACGTGA
>CM034000.1:7489349-7528572 GCA_019603395.1 Cyrtorhinus lividipennis
ATGCCCTGATCTAAAGTCACCCGACAATTTTGACAAACCCAGGTAATTTCATTATTTTGTCGTTTGAATATATTTTTCGCTTTCCCTCTCGTTTGATGTAGAAACCACCAGTTACATATAAAATCTATAACTCTCCCAGCTTTGATGAGGTATTATAAATGTATCGTTATGTACCGCTTGGATCAGGGTAAAAAAACCGGTTCATCTTTTGCTATAATTGTATTCAATCTTGCACATGTAATTATTTAATGTATATAAGACTTCCATAACTTCACATAAAGCTAATAACAACTTCAATAAAATTGTTTTGTAAAAGGAATCATCATCGTTACAGTCCCTGGTCGAAACAGCTAATCTTCGGTATTGAAGGCCCAAACATCATATTATTATTCTATCAACATCAACAGTTACTTTTGACACACGGCACATTCACGACAGATAGATAAAAATAGTAACTCTCTTCAAAAAATAGGTTTCTTGTTCGAATTTGCGAAGTACGCAAAGCACATGACCCCTCCGTACATCAATGCTTGTGCGATTCCATCAGTCTCGATGATCCTGGAATCGCCAACAAAAAAATTAATTGGTATTATGTGTATGGGGCTTGTTCGGTTAGAATTGGATAATGTGAATACGTTGGAGGAAGGTTTTGTCTTACCTAACAAGTTTCACAACACCGAACGGCGTCCGGCGGCCTGTACGTTGTTTTCAAGCCAACTAATCTTGGCCACATCAACATGTTAAATAAAACCAACCCTGCCTCCAATTTATTCACAAAACGAAGGTGTAATAAAAAACACTGCTAATGATTCTACTGTTTAATTATTCTAGTTAAGACTATGCCTCTGTAGGAGAACTATTTGGGGTATTTGCAGTAGCTATTTCAATTGGAAAAACGTTTTTATGAAAAGATCAGTTACGATTTTGTTTTAAACCTCACTCTGCCTCCATTTGCAGCTGTCGGTCCATCAATCGATCTAGGTCCCAGATTTAGTGGAAAATGGTACCCCACACGCCTGATCCCCAGAAATCTGGATTCTTTATCAAAATACAATTTCACTCGTACCCTACCTCCCTTCAGGCCGATTGTGCTAAAAAGGTTTGAGGGCTATAAATATGATGACAAAGTTTTGACCGAAGCAGAAAAATTGACTGCAAGCATGAAAACTTAAACAGAAAATAATGATCCTCAATTCGTGGGTCAATAATTAACAACGGGTGGGTAATTATTCGACTCTTTCGAGTTATCTTACCTGTTTGCTGCAGTCATCAAAGTGCTACCAATATCCTGAAAACGCAAATTAACGACAATTACAAATAAACAGAAGGTTTTCATTCTAAAAAATAAATTTTTTCAATAAAATTCAGACTCTAGAAACTCTTTTACATGCTACGAACTCGCAATTTTTTAATATTATGTAACTAAAAAAATGCAAATTATGGAGAACATTTCTTCTCATATGCTGCTTCATATTTTCAAACATTCAACGTTGCCTCAAAATAATCTCGCTACTGAGACGAAGATGACACTCACTTTCATGAGGGTGTGCTGTTCTGAGGGCAGCAGGTCCGCTTCACGGTTCTTGAAATATACGTTGGACTCTCTAGTTCGTGCTTCAGCGTTGGAGGATTGTATGTGAGCTGAATCGGGTTTGTAGATCCCTGCCAATCCCTTCGGATCGCGGGTGTTTTCGCGTATGAGAAAATCGACTCGTCCTCTAGATTTCACACCAGCTTTGAATGCTGCAAGTTGAACGCTCTCGATCATATTACGGATTTTGGTGGACAGCCGCTCCTGTGGGGCCACTAGGTTAATGTTGGTTTGACGTCTTTGGCGTTCTGATCGTCGGGCGTCATTCACGCGTTGGTCTTTAGCAGCCAACCTCCTAATATCAGTGACACTCCATCGCTGGATTGCGATTGTGGATAAGTCAGCCAGTCGGTTTTCAATTCGTACTTCTCTTTCTACATCCAGTACTCGTCGATCGAGTCGCCTCGTTCCAATGATATGCCGTACGCCAGATCCTCTTGTAACTTGCTGGGTTTCTTTTCGGGAGGATAGCGCAGATGGGGCATCTCGTCTTAGGTGATCAGCTCGCCTTTCCCCGGCAAGGTCCTAGATAAATCTGAATTCGTTGCTTCGTCGCGTCTATTAGATCGTACTTCCCTGCTCAAGACCGCTGCCAGTTGGCTGTTTCGATGGACGTTCAATCGAGCTTGTAGTTCGCGAAAGGCGTACCCCCTCTGGGCGTCTCCCCTATTATATTGTGAACGGTGGTTATAGTCTTCCGAAGGGACGTTCTGACTCAGGCGGTTAACACGCCTTTCTGTGAGAGAAGCCCTCTCACTTCTGATTTCCCAGCACTGGCATCTCCATCAGATCGAATTTTCTTGTCCAGCAAGTGTACCCGTCGACTCTCACGCCTAGCTTCCACTTTAGATCGTACATCATTCTCTTTGTTGTTTAGTGTTCTACGAAGGTCATCCACAGACCTGGCAGTCCTCCTGAATGTATCAGAAATGCTGCCGGATCCTATTACTCTAGCAAGGCCGAGAACTTGACGGCTCTCGCACCGAGTATCCTTTTCAGATTGGACTTTGCTTCCACCATTGACTCTTCGCGAATTCCGTTGGGTCTCCATTGAATTGCGGACGACATCCACAACTTCACTACTCCGTGACAAGGTGTCAGCATCTCTCTGAGTGTCTCTTCGGGTGTCACCTGAGCTGTGAGAATAGTCCAGAGAGCGCTCCATCCTCCTTACATTGACCATTCTTCCTTCCCTGGCTAAGTTTTGGTCTCGTTGGCTATTGCTTCTGGCCCCCAGTTCAGATCGTACTTCCCGTGCACTGCTATCCCTCCGGGCATCTCGTCGGGCTTCTGTAGGAATGACCTCCACCGATCTAGTGCTCCGTCTCAAACCATCAGCCCACCTGTCAAACCTTGCTTCCCTCCGTGAGTCCAGAACTAGTCGAGTATCACGTCTGGTGTCCAGCTCGGTTCGTAGTTCTCTCGCATTGCTATCTCTCCGGACATCTCGTCGAGCTGCTAGTGGTATGCGGGTATCCTGATCAGATCGTGTTCTACGCGTCAAACCATCAACTCTTCTGTCAGACGTTACTTCCCTTTGTGAGTCCAGAACTCGACGAGATCACGTCTAGCGTCCATTTCAGATCGTGCTTCCCTTCGTGAGACAGATCGTACTTCCCCTGCAATGTTGACTCTCTGGGCATCCTGTCGGCCTTGTTGTGACGAGCGGATGTCATCTACAGATCTTGTTCTCCGCGTCAATGAATTAGCTTCCCTGTCAGATCTTGCTTCACTTTGTGAGACAGATCGTACTTGCCTTGCAATGTTGACTCTCTGGGCATCCTGTCGGCCTTGTTGTGACGTGCGGATGTCATCTACAGATCTTGTTCTCCGCGTCAATGAATTAGCTTCCCTGTCAGATCTTGCTTCCCTTTGTGAGACAGATCGTACTTGCCTTGCAATGTTGTCTCTCTGTGCATCTCGTCGGACTTCTAGTAGGATGCGGGAATTCTGATCAGATCTGGTTCTCCGTGTCAAAGCATCAGCATCCCTCTCAAACCTTGCTTCCCTTCGTGAGTCCAGAACTCGTCGTGTATCGCGGGTGTTTTCCATTTCAGATCGTACATCCCTTACAAGGTTGTCTCTCCGGGTATCCCTTCGGGCTTGTTGTGACGAGCGGATGTCATCTACAGATCTGGTTCTCCGCGTCAATAAGTTAACATCCCTGCCGAACCTTGCATCCCTTCGTGAGTCCAGAACTCGTCGTGTATCACGACTAGTATCCATTTCGGATCGTACATCCCTTAGAAGGTTGTCTCTCCGGGCATCTTGTCGGGCTGCTAGGGGAATATGGGTATCCTGATCATATCTGGTTCTCCGCGTCAAAGCATCCGATTCCCTGTCAAACCTTGCTTCTCTACGTGAGTCCAGAACTCGTCGTGTATCGCGGGTGTTGTCCATTTCAGATCGTACATCCCTTACAAGGTTGTCTCTCCGGGTATCCCTTCGGGCTTGTTGTGACGAGCGGATGTCATCTACAGATCTGGTTCTCCGCGTCAATAAGTTAACATCCCTGCCGAACCTTGCATCCCTTCGTGAGTCCAGAACTCGTCGTGTATCGACTAGTTCCATTTCAGATCGTACATCCCTTAGAAGGTTGTCTCTCCGGGCATCTTCGGGCTGTTGTGACGAGGGATGTATCTACAGATCTGGTTCTCCGCGTCAATAGTTAACATCCCTGCAACCTTGCTCCCTTCGTGAGTCCAGAACTCGTCGTGTATCACGGTAGTTCCATTTCGATCGTACATCCCTTAGAAGGTTGTCTCTCCGGGCATCTTGTCGGGCTGCTAGGGGATATGGGTATCCTGATCATATCTGGTTTCGCGTCAAAGCATCCGATTCCCTGTCAAACCTTGCTTCTCTACGTGAGTCCAGAACTCGTCGTGTATCGCGGGTGTTGTCCATTTCAGATCGTACATCCCTTACAAGGTTGTCTCTCCGGGTATCCCTTCGGGCTTGTTGTGACGAGCGGATGTCATCTACAGATCTGGTTCTCCGCGTCAATAAGTTAACATCCCTGCCGAACCTTGCATCCCTTCGTGAGTCCAGAACTCGTCGTGTATCGCGGGTGTTGTCCATTTCAGATCGTACATCCCTTACAAGGTTGTCTCTCCGGGTATCCCTTCGGGCTTGTTGTGACGAGCGGATGTCTCTACAGATCTGGTTCTCCGCGTCAATAAGTTAACATCCCTGCCGAACCTTGCATCCCTTCGTGAGTCCAGAACTCGTCGTGTATCACGACTAGTATCCATTTCGGATCGTACATCCCTTAGAAGGTTGTCTCTCCGGGCATCTTGTCGGGCTGCTAGGGGAATATGGGTATCCTGATCATATCTGGTTCTCCGCGTCAAAGCATCCGATTCCCTGTCAAACCTTGCTTCTCTACGTGAGTCCAGAACTCGTCGTGTATCGCGGGTGTTGTCCATTTCAGATCGTACATCCCTTAGAAGGTTGTCTCTCCGGGTATCCCTTCGGGCTTGTTGTGACGAGCGGATGTCATCTACAGATCTGGTTCTCCGCGTCAATAAGTTAATATCCCTGCCAAACCTTGCTTCTCTTCGTGAGTCCAGAACTCGTCGTGTATCGCGGGTGTTGTCCTTTTCAGGTCGTACATCCCTTACAAGGTTGTCTCTCCAGGTATCCCTTCGGGTTTGTTGTGACGTGCGGATGTCATCTACAGAGCTAGTTCTTCGTGCCAATGAATCAGCTTCCTTGTCAGACCTTGCTTCCCTTCGTGAGTTAGATCGTACTTCCCTTGCAATGTTGTCTCTTTGTGCATTTCGTCGGGCTTGTCATGCGGGTATCTTGCCTAGAACTGCTTCTTCCCGCCAAAAAATCAGCATCTTTGTCAGACCTTGCTTGCCTTCGAGAGTCTAAAATTTGTCTAGTATCACTAGCGCGAATGCCCTCCACCAATCTGTTTGTCTCTCTGAAGGTCTCAGCTCGCTCGTTATGCCTAGTTTTCCTTTCTGAATCCAGAACTCGTCGGCTTTCACGCATAGCATCCACTTCAGTCCGGTATTCTCTTGCAGTGTTGTCTCTCTGGGCATCTCGTCGGACTTGCTGTGATGCGCGTATACCACCTGCTGATCTGATTCTACGCGTCAAACGGTCAGTTCCCTGGTCAGACCTTGCTTTCCTTTCTGAGTATAGAACTCGTCGTGCATCCTGTCTAGCGTCTAGTTCATATGCGCTCTCTGAAGGGATGATCCTGGCATTGTCAGTCCTCCTGATGTCTGCTTCTCCGTTATTCCCAATTCTTCGGGCATTGGCCTGTCGGGTCTCAAATGTTCGCTGCATAACCCGTTTAGGTTCGGCAACCCTCCCGTTATTCCGCCGCCTATCCAGACGAGCATCTCTGGTTGAGTCCAACACCCGTCGTTTCTCTAGACGTGCTCTGTGTGTCATTGTCTGAAGCCATGATCGTCCGCCGTAGTTATCCGAATGTCGGTCTCGATCGTCTCCCGGCCAAGGTGATTCTTCAAGCCTAGACATTCATAATTCCAGTACAGTTAAACGGCGTTTGGAGAATTAATTTCTTTTTAAATCTCTCCGCATATTTTTTCATTGTATATGCACCAGAAAAACTACCTACAAAAATGTCAAAGCACAATGGAGTTAGGCGGAGTAAGACCTGTAATTCTAGAAATAATTGGATACTTTTGATGCTATTCGGCAAATAGTAGATTCAACCACAGGTCAACCACTCTTCCGCTTATTAGATTATTCTCACTCCCATTCACTATTCGTCCCGCGCCAAAAATCGACAAAAACCTATGTCCAATGCGTGTTAAGCGCAATTGTAAGGGACGCCCATCTAGGCACTGCCCTCGATAGAATAATTCATCACGCCTGGAAGTATTGTGCCGAGAAAAGGGATCGCCAACTACAGCAGTAAGTCTAGGCTGCGATGAAAAACAGGGACTGCAGAATTACAACGGAACTTTGAATTATTTCAGTTAAACTACTCGAGAAGGAATTTAATATGTGTGTTCACGTATTCATCAATTCATGACACAAATACTTACCATAGTTCCTTGACGCTCTCAGCATTACAAATCGGTTCAACTTCCCGGTTTTCTTGGCCCTTGAAGGCGATAGTCGGACATGCTAGGAACAGCAGGAGGCAGCCGATGGTGTTCAGGCTCCTGACCCCCGGCAAAATAACCAGGCGGGTTTTTCGCATTTTCAGTTTGATTCTACGGAACAGAATGAAACCTCTTGAATGATATTGAGCGATCTTGGTAGCAAAATCTAATTCTGTGTTTGAGTGGAAAGTTTGAGGGATACCCGTTGTCAGTATAAGGCGCTAAAGATCCTACAGCATAATCAAATTCAAATGCTACAAAATACGATATTGTAAAAGAAAGCTCCTAACTCAGATTTTCAGTGATTGCTGGATGTCTCGCCAACTGTAAATTTTAAAATCCTCAAGCTATCTGGATTCTCCACGTCGTCTCTTGAGTCATATATTTCCATATCGTTTCTCCGGAGAGGAAAACTGAGAAAACCACTGAATTAATTGACTATTCGCACTTCCTTGAAGAGACCCATTAAAAAATGAAAGCAGAGGCGACAAGATTTTTCAATGTCTTGAAAAACGCCTTGTACATGGTGCAGCATGGGAAAATTAAACAACCCAAACTAAAGTACTAAAGTAATTAAAGAATTACAACTCGATTTAAAGTCAGTTTGAAAGAATATTTTTCACGCGCTTTCACGTATACTTGAAAAGCAATAGACTGCGATACTTGTAGACTAGATGCGACATTAACATTGACAATTTCTGTTTGGAGGCTGGGTGGAAGTCCTCTATACTTATGAAGTTATGGAAGAATGTCCTTGTCACACTTAGCTTATATAACTTGTAGTTAGAAGAAGTTGACATTAAACTGAAGGGAATGTTGAAATTTTGAACCAAAACACCTACACAAGGTTGAGTTTGGATGAAAATGACTTTAACTTGACGTTGGACTTAGTTGGATAGGGATGGGAGTGGGAAAAATTTACCTGACGGCAGCTGGATGTGAACTGTTCCACGGTTCCCACTGGTCTGACTCCTCTTGCTGAAGACACCCTTTTATACCCTGAAAACCTCTTTCGGCGTGGGAGCCTGCCTCAATAAACCCTTATCCATCCGTCCCGCGTATCTATCCTATACCGCGTCTGTTCCTTCAATTTATTGCTAACCAGATACCCAGGTGGTTCATCCAAGTTCCAATACCACACTCCACTGCCTCTACTTACCAGCACCTTAACACAATTATGACCGAGCCTTATCTTCTGACACCAGTGCCCCTATTTTTCGCTCTATCCTGAAACCCGAAGCCAATGACGTCAGCTCTCCATTCTTCCTCACTAACCTGATACAGTATCCAATTTCAAAGAGAAAATCAACAACACGTTATGTGTGCAAATCGTTTTCAAATTGAACTTGAGGTATGCATTAAAACTGGGTTCCTTTCAATGTCCAATATCTACTGGATATCTTATGAAATGCAGTTATATTATCTTTTTCCAAATATAAATGCTCATTTTCATTCCATCTTTTGACTCCGCTAAGTCACGACCTCACATTAATAGGAGCCCAATTTTACTGTTGGCAGATTTTCGTACGAGACCCCTGAATCTCTGCCTGAAGGTCTACCTGAAACTTCTAATTTTGTATGTCATCAATTATTAACATTGAACCGTTACTTGGCAGTTCATAGGCACATGGTACGCGGTTAGAGGTATCGAACATTCGGAAAAGCCCAACTCGAACACTTCGAAGCACTCGAAGAAGTGCAGTGAAATCACGATCACACCGAAGAACGGAGGAGAATCATGGAAGTTCAACTGGAATTCGAAGAACAAACCAGCGAAACAGTTTACTCTCAAGCACAGCTCCAAAGCCCCAGGTCGACTCGAAGGAAACGGAAAAGGTATGAAATGTTCAGTCGCTAAAACTTTAATCAATTAAAGTAATTAAAAAGAAAAAAATGTAGCAAAGAAGAAGAAGAAAGCGTCGCTGCTGAGTTAGGCCGAGGCTGAGTATAACAATTTGCGGCCAGTTCCCACGAGCCCGGTAATAGAGAATTAACTCAAGTCCGGCAGGATTGTCTCCACCGTAATGTACATAGATTTTTTTCTCTCTTACCCGCTATTGAATCGTTGATATGAATAATGACCTTTAATCATGTATTAGGTATCTTACTTATGATCCATAGAACGTAGATCCGTAGAATGTTGATGAAAAGCCGGAGGAATAATGCTGACTTGCCTAGGTTCTAAAGTTTTTTTAAAAGTTGATGAATTCGTGGATGGTTTTCCTCTGTTTTGGTGCCATTACTGCGAAAAGGTTAAATGATAATTCCTGTTTCAGGATCATTTAGTTCGCTCCAAATCACCAAAGTTCCAGACGAGCCTTCAGTGTGGGCCGCTACATTTTGCAGAACGAACGGAGGCATTTCGACTGTGATACTTTCTAATGCAGCATCTTTTAACAAAGAGAAGGTCGAGAAAATCACTCAAAAGTTGGCCCTCCAAGGAATGGACATAAGTAATCACTACGATCGATGTGAATAGATGTCCAATCGATGTAATTGAATACTTTAAGCTACAGGTTGTAAGAGGAAACTACAACCCGCTTTATTTTCAAACACACTCCAAATGTAAATATTTGTTATGGAGAATAATACAACAATCCCACCAATAGAAACGTACCTATTGTCAAAAATAAAGGTAGATCGTACTTAAATTTTTATTCCAGAATTTCACCCTCACACCTTACACCTCTGATCTAGACTTCCTAAATTCAATTGAACCGCTGGAAGGACTACTTTATAATCTAAGACGATTACAGCTGCTATTAATTATAGCAATGGAAAATAAATATAAAAGGCGATTCGGTTCGAGAGGAAGAGGGCCCGATTTTTAAGATGTTATGTATGCTAAAAACGCATGACCGGACAGTGCTGAAGGTGGGGTAGCATCCATCCTCCATCAAGTGCTTTGGTCTGTGAATAGTTACCTAGTGAGGACCTCATTTCAAACGTATGATTATAATATATCAGATATTATCTCAAGCATCCTACCAAGGTTACCATAATAAGAAGATAAAGATATCGATAATGTCAGATAATAATCGACAATAATAGCGCGCTATTCTTTGGGAAGTTCTACGGGGGTTGACCTAAAAGATGACGTAGTATATAATATAATATAAATATTGGATATGAGTACCTATGCTGGCTATCTACCTGTGGTATCTCAAATGTAGATTGAAGAAAATGAGGGGTAAATGTCTTTGTAAGATATAAAGCTCTGACAGAAGACAATCTGTTTTCCTAATATTATGAATATCATATTGATTTTAATTTCAATAATTATCATTAGAATACATTTAAACCGCTCCTTGTCATAGAGGAGCAAGATCTGCATGATGCTATTTCCGACGATCGGGGGCAAATATGGTTAAAACGGATAAATCGAAAATTATTTTTGTATGGCACCGGGGGTGTGGAATATAAATCTTACGCACTGAATCGATTAAGATGCGTTCCTGCCTCTGAAAAACGGTTACATTTGGGCGTAGGCAAGTTTTGATTCACGTCTTTTAGTAGGTACCTATGTGCTTTCAAATGGCCAATTTCACGCTTTCAACCAGTTTCGTATTCTTGAATTGTTGTGGCAGGACTCTCCGGAGATCAATGTGATTGAATAGTAGAATTTTGAGGTGCATTATCATGTTCGGTCATCATCATCCGTTGGTGGAATTTGGATTGTAGGTAAGTCGCTAGCTCTAAAATGCAACCCTAAATGGAAAAAGTGGAGGGGAGGGTGAGGGGCAGTAGGGGGTGGGAGTCGTGGTGGGGGTCTGTATTGCAGATAGTCCGCCCGAAGAGGGGAAGCTGCCTAGGTGTCCAATGTGCTCAGCGTGAGGGAACTCCGGGCTTCTCTGGAAACTGACTCGCTCGCTCACACCCTCCACCCCCTCTCCCGTCACGGAACCGAGGTGAAACAGGAAAAATGAGGCTCGCCGGGTGCGCCCAAAGTTGCACCCTCGCGGTAGTGGCGCTATTCGTCTTTTTGGGTAAGAGAAATAGCATTTTCTTGCCGTGCACGAAACTAGGCACCAATTCGTATTAAAATCCGATCGAAGGGGGTGAAACCATACCGAGCGAAGGGATGATTGCCTGAAGACCCTGAAAAGGAGGTGAACTTTCTGCGTGATCGATACCGTCCTACCGGCTCGGTTACGTAGGCGCCGATCCGTCCGATTTTGGTGCATTTCCTAGTCGTATCGTGGAAATTTCACTATTCGCGGGAAAACGTGGGCCCTTGTTCTCAAGATTCGAGCTACCCCCTCCTCCCCCCTCACCAGTTTTTACAGTCCAGGCCCTCTCATTACGTCACCTCTCCCCTCCCTTGTATCGATTCCCACTACTATTTGACGCGAAAACATTTATACCGGGTACATTTGGCAAAAATTGAGTACCTAGATTCCTGAATCCGAGTTGAAAAAGGGAGCTTCTTCATCTGTAAAAAAATTCAAAAAATGACGGGATATTCCTAGTCTACCTGAGTACTTACCTACTTTTCCTTGCGTATTTCACATGTTCCTTGCGTGTTTCACAAGTTTACATCAACATTTAATGTAAACTAATAATAATCTTCTTGTTTTTGCAACTATCCTTTGTCTTAATACCCAAAGCAAGGAGAAGAGTGTTAACAGTAGGTTGACCCACTGACCTCCAATACTCCACCTCATTTCTTTCAAAAATCCTTTTTCAAGTGGTATTAATTCTCGATTGACATCATTGACTTCACAATTTCGACTGTTCGCGTGCTAGAGAGATGGGAATGTAGATAGTTGGGGAAAAAATTGTGGACTACTTTCGTTTTCCATCGATTAGGTCTCCCCGTGGCTCTAGTGACCTTGAAATGGGGAAATCGTGGATTCAGCCACCCCTACGCCTGGAAATTCTCGGTCGATTAGCGAGTTACTGTAGGTTCGAAGGTGTGTGAAAGTTTCAGAAGAACTACCAACATGAACTTGGCCACGTCTGAAAGCCCTCAGAGCATATGTTTACGGGAGAATGATGGTGAAAATGAAACATCATATATCGATTAAATTTTAGAGTTGGGAGGAATATAAAGGGAGAAAGTCCAGTGGTAAAATCAAAGACTCACTCAACCGATCTTTTATCTCCCTCTTCTGTTTTCTCCTAATGTTTTCTGCTGATTTATATGAATCAATAAACAGAGCTCAATTGCTTGGAGGCAAAAAGAGTACAAACAATCGGGGAAAAAAGGAGAAAAATGGTAGTAAAGTAACATTCTCGGTATTCTAATATATTCTACTATAATTCGATATACTACTTGTACATGAAAATGCGTAAATGCTCAAACGAACTGTTGCCTTCCACGGATATAAGCGAATTTGATGTCATTGATATTGGACTAAGATGTGGGCCGTGACGTTATATAAAATGGCATTCCCAATACGTCGCAGTTGGACTACATAAGGCTTCTTAACCCCCTTCAAAAACAGTGCCCCGAAGCAGGGTTGCATCACCTACAGGGATAGTATTTCCTTGGTTTGCTCCTCCCCCTTGTACACACGGTAGAGAATTAGAACATAGCGTATGTCACCTTCTTGGACAATTTCCTTGTAGAGATATTGAAAGAGCCTAACCAGGTATATTAATTGAATATCGAGTTTTGCTCAATGCTCTAGCTTAAGTCGTGAACTAGAAAGACCAATCAATGACTTACAAAGACCAGTCAGCCCAAAAATGGCATCGGAAATCGACCAGAATATTAGGCGTCGGGACTCACGAATGATCGAATAAGTAAAGCTTCAACTCAAACAGAACACACATGGAAGTGCTCGTTGACACATGTGAAAGTAGTGTATTACGTAATGTATAATGACAACATTATTATCGTATTTTAGCAGCACGCTAAAACTATAAATTCACATGTAAGAAATAAACCTAGAATGGCGCAGATGTTATCAGCTAATATATTGGTAGATGGTTTCTAATTTGAAGTGATTTCAGACACCAGGACATAAAACTCACTCTACGGCTACCCTAGGATTTCTGTTAATATGGTCTAGGATTCCTGCTTCATGGGACAATTGTTGACGTTTGCTCGTCTAATCGCGACCCACATCAAGAATGTCTTGTTTGAAATGTAATCACTCAAGAATCGAAAGACTAAACCATTTATATAACATCGGTCCATGCATCATTTGTCGGTCAGCAAACTCCTGAGAGTCACTTTTATGTGCGCTCATACTGCTTACATGGAGAGCGTCACGTCGCGGCTGGGAACATCCCAATCAAGAAAACCGGACATATTGTGGTCGACATGGCCAAACCATTATAGGCCTAGTTTTAGCACGACCTGTTTCCGTACGCAGAATTTGATTAAACAAATTCGCCTACTGTTAAGGTAATGAGACAGTAACGACGTCCTTCCCAATCCTGGAGGCATGATATATTTACCGCCCACATAGGGAATACCCCGCGCGGAAATTCCCAACCTACGCAGTCGTCCGTCGTCCTGTTGTTTCTTTCGAATGAAGGCAAGAAACCACTCTGTTGATTAATCTGGGCTCATCGTTCATCAAGAATTCTTTCATACTCGTAATGGTTGAATAAAGTATCAATGTTAGAAAAGGAGCAGATTTAATTAGGGACCATTAATCGTTGTTTGCGTTTCAAGTTATCAGTACGAGTAGTGCTACGAGTAGTGCCATTTCGGCCAGACCGATCAAAAATAACCGAGCGAATATCTAAATATCCATTGCTTCGTTCTACCCTTAGGTCATAAAAAAGGTAGGTGATATGCAAATAGCGTACCCTTTCACAAATATAATATTGATATGTACTTTATAAAACTCACTTGATCATCTTTTTTTTATACCATTTTATACTCATTTGTTATCAATGACTCGGTGAAATAACATTATCTTACCTGAAATGGTGGCGAAATTGTTATACCTCATACTTCACATAAAAATGTACAAGAACGCGACTGTTTGCCATCGATCCTTCGATGTTCATGAATGATAATCAGAATCCCATTGTGATGATTGTATTTACATCGAAAACTTAGCATTCCTTACACGAGTCCCCTTGAAAATAGTTTTGTCATTTTGATATTTTCATTTTTGACAATTTCATTGTTTTTCTCCGAAGATCATAATCATTTCTTTTTCGTCATCGCTTTATTTCTTCCACTCCTTTTTTCTCATTCCAAAATAGAGTTTTTTCACATTTTATTCTCCACCATCAATCGCCACCGGGAAAAATGGCATGGCGTTTAGAAAGTAATTAGGTAATTGGTTAAGAGCTCTCTTCTCTCACGAGACAAAGTGAGTGTTCATTAACCCGACAGTGTTTACGAGTCGACTGTTGATGAAGTGAGATCATACGTTCCTGGTTTTCACCGTTACATCATTGCTTATTCTAATACTCATTCTATTTACTACTCCATACTACTACAATACTCAGTCTTCAATTGTTACCGCGTCATCAATAAAGTAGAATGAACAAGTTAAGAACCTAAGTTTTGGGGGATTTCGGTAGTAATTAGAGTGAAACATTTCAGGAACGAAACTCCACGACAGGATAACATTCTAATACCTTCATCTGAGGTTATATTGTAATTTTCAGCCTGCCCGATAATTTTCCTCCTCATTACTACTAACTAGGCAGTAACCAAACAGGGTTTTTTTTTTTTTAATTTTTATTATAATTATTATTTTTTTTTTTCTTCAAGTGGAAAAGGGTGGCAAGTTAGGGCATTGGTGGGGCGTTTCATATTATACTATCCAGTATAAGAGCGCGCCATAAGAATGGAAACGATGCGTGACTACACCCCGTTGAACAGAAGGGAGCCACTATAGCTTCTGATTATTGAACTCTGGAAAATTCCAGAAACGGGGTTCAATGATCGGAAATAGCTTGGGCTCCTATTTGTTTCACACGGCAAATCGAAATCTAACAACCCTGAAATTTATTGTGTATTCGATCGTTCATTTCAAGTAAATAGCAAATTCTAGGACTTTTCCAGTTGGCTGTAATAGTAATCTCATAGGATGGACAATATCTGCGTAGGCAAGCTTTTCCGGAGAATGGAGATAACCTT
This sequence comes from Cyrtorhinus lividipennis, assembly GCA_019603395.1. Classification (NCBI taxonomy): domain Eukaryota; kingdom Metazoa; phylum Arthropoda; class Insecta; order Hemiptera; family Miridae; genus Cyrtorhinus; species Cyrtorhinus lividipennis. The sequence goes on from CM034000.1 coordinate 7,504,084, forward strand.
TATTTTATCTTCTTAAAAATGAAACTCGTGCAGCACAATTGCTGAGCGACTTTAATTAACTCTCACATTGGTAGTTATAAACACAGGAAAGCCTTTATCCTCGTTGAGAGTCAGGTATACACCGTGATGCACATGAATATTGGTTGCAAGAGAGGTCGGTAGTTTAGCCAGCGCAGGTTGGCACGATCTAGTACCGCGAGCCATATACCCAATCGATAGCCGCCCTACTTTTCGCCGCTGTATCTAGGATAAAGAAAACTTAGGTGTTTCAACTTATTGATGTTGGACTTTTGCTTAGATAAATATTCAAGTAAAAATCAAAAGAATAACTTGGCGTTGCTGATTTTGTATTCATTTGTTGGCCCCAAATATACACGCTGCTGAACAAATGTTATACCACGAAACGTAGTGCGCTCACGAGTTTCTGTGCTCTTTTTGAACACCACCACGGGTTATTAATTTCAGCAGCTACACAGCATGCAGACAACCTCAAACGATTGAGGTTGGGTCCAACGTGATGATTCATGTAAATATGGATGAAGTTTTTGCGTTAACCTTCCACCTTTATCAACTGACGTCATGAAATTATGCACAGCAGGCGTTTTATGCGAGGTCATGTACAACGAGAGTGCACATTGAAATTACAAAATGGAATCATTGAAATATGATATGCGGCTAGGCATTACAGAGTGTGGAAATATTCTCACACAGTTGCCACCACAGAGTAAGCTAACCACAGGTCCCTCAGCCTTGCCTTAATATCGGGACCATCGACGAATTACGCTGTCTCTTGCTTTCTTCACAATGAGCATTATTGCTGGGTAGTTTTCGAACACAGTGAGATGCCAGTTTTCCAGGCTACTGAGGAGCAAGTCAGCCCTCGTCAGAGGGGTCTCACTTTCTACGTAGTCTAACAGTCATCATTCAGACGGGCCAAATAAAAAAAGAGATATCGTTTAAACTTAATTACGTTCACGCTGAAAACGGTTACAGAGAGAGCAACTTTCGCCTTTCTCGGTTCATCGCTTTCGCAGGAGGCTCCAATCGTAATAGGGAGAGATGTAATAGACTTATTCAGCGAGAGTGATCAGTTCATGTCACTCTACTCACCCACTACGTAACAATTTTCGCTTCAACTCCTCTTATCGTTCAAGATCCTAAAAATTCCATGTCCCGCATAAAATTCAACAGTAATATAATACGAATTTTTACCAACGCAGCAGACGACGTCAGTTGTCAGGATTGAAATCGAACAAACATGCCTAGCTTCACTTCATCGTCTACTCCTATCTCAATTTCATTCTTATTTTATTTTTATTTTTAGCATTTATTTATTGTGTTTCTAGGGGAACAACCGGAAAAAGCAAAGAGCAAGGATTGTAGAGGCTTGGTGAAACATATTCCTTCCGATGAAACGTATTTGCCCGTTTGATTCCAGGATGCGCTCAAGCAGGCGTTAGCCCCAGCAATGAAGTGGAAACTTCGTTATCGTGCTATCAATGCAATTCTGAGTACGACCCCAGGTGTGGTGACCCTTTCGACCCTTACTCGTTGGGCACTGTAAACTGCAGTTTGATCGAGCCTTTAGAACATTTATCTGGTCAGAAAGCCCGGATATGCCGAAAAAACGTACAAAAAGGTAAGAAAGTTTGATCAGTCAAATTTATGACACTTAAACTAGCTTTTTTCATGGCGAGAATATAGTGTAACGGTCCAAATAACACTTACGTCGTACTGCAAAAAATATAAGCAACCTACTAAATTTTCTTCATTATTTTTTATCACTCGTCGAAGAGTAGGTAATACACTACCTCTCTAATCGTACTAATTAAGACAAATTCTAGTTTTTACGAAATTCTCATCACGTTTTGAACAATGAAGATCTAAATTCGAAAAACCCGCCCGTTTCTGGAAGTTTTGTGAAATTCGTGCCCCCCCCCCCCCCCCTCCCTTCTCCCATTAAATATCGGTAGGTTGGACAAGGTGCCTAAACTTCATACTTTTACTTGATAGATTAAGTTAAGCACATACACAGATGGTAGAACAGTACAATAAAGGGAAAATAAACTATGTTTCCGATCTGTTGCTTCTTTTCCATCGATCGGTCGTTAAAAATGAATCATGTTTGCGTTGGACCAATAACAAAGCACTCGGGAAACCTTAAAGTGCTTTGCTTGGTAAACAATGCCTTTGCAAGCAATTGACGCTTTTACAACTTCTTTGCTAACTGCTGCTGCTCAAGTTCAATCCAAGCTATCCCCCCTGGCCCACCCACCATTTATTTATCACTCAGTTTGCACTGTAGGCTACACAATCCATCCCTTGATTGAAGAGATTGTTTGATAGACTGTTTGGACGGAAATCTGATAATTTCCTTACAGTGTACGGGAAAGTCCGTGTTGTTCGGGGGTGCGGATACCTCACGGATGATTATTTGGATGAAGCAAAATGCCTCTACAGATCTGGCACCTACAATGTCTACGCCACATACTGCTCGTGTACAGGTATGTTGCACATCAATCCGAGAAAAGTCCCGACTCCTGATTTATTTAGCTACAATTTAACACAATCCCCCCCTCCCTTCACCACTTTTCTGAGTCACCTCTTTAATAATAAGATCATTGGCAATCAAAATTTTCATTGTTTCTGCGACGACAGGAAACCTCTGCAACTCGTCCATTCGGCTGACCATCCCTTCGGCCTTTTTAGGGCTTATCACCTTCGCTGCCTTTTTATAACAGACCGAACCCAACTGCAAGCTGATAGTCAAGGTATAGACTGGCTTCATACCAACAAGTCCTAGCGTATTGGTTGATATTGCCAATTTGTTTCTTATATTTCATCACCAAGAATGTTCAGTTGATTTTTGAGAAGTTACATTCGCGATTAGGTTTTTCAGTTTTGAACTTAGAACCATGTTCCTACAACAATTTTAAAACCGAATATTACGAAGTTCATCATAGTACGCGTGAGGTATTTGTGCACCATACGAGATGAAGACTCTTCCTCTTCTTCCAAACCCGCACTGGCGTTCTTTACCAATCAAATTAGGTTATCGAAATATGCAATACCTTCCTTTTTAATGAGATGAACGCAATTACGAAATACAATCAAGCCGTAATTTCAAAATCAATAATCCAAAGGCCTCCCAAAAAATTATCATTGATTCTTCAAGTAATAATATTAATTGTGAACATATCTCATACTTATTTTAAAAAATCTCTATCGAATTAATCCTTAAACAAAGCAATCCCAATGTTGTGACTATTTCCAGTCAATCATCGAAAATTATTTGTGATTTTGTACTACCTATATTCTTTGCTAAAGTCAAAATTTAACGAAAGTACTCCGACGGTGTATTTTAAAACGGCAAGTCGCTGCTCAAGCCATTCAAAAGAGAACAAATATAGAACTCTTAGATTCTATGGTAATTTCAGTTCTCATCTAATCACTCGAAAGGAAGAATGAAGATACGTATTGTAATCCGAGGAAGAGCTAGCAAGTAGTTGTTACGATCGAGAGCAGTGGGAAACGTTTAAAGGGTTGTAAAAATAGCATTTAAAATTCAAGAGACATTCTGGCTGATCTCGGTCCTAACAATCACTTGTGTGATACACGCTAATTTAGATACAAGAAAAACCTTTTCATTGTGTTATTTTTTTGACGTAACGAATATTTTTGCTACTAGATCCCTTTCACGATGACGTTTGTAGTGCATAATGGTAGATAGTAGTTTGTAGGCTATATTCTTCAAAAAACAAACAATTAAAATTTCCAAAAAAAAAAAATAATAATAATAATTTTGTTTTAAAACGCCATTTAGTCTTCTTGCCAAACAACCGTGCTGACGTAGGTAACATTAGAAAACGATGTTGTTTCCATACGCGGCTACGTTCAGATATAATAACAAGTCCGACCTACTCAAAGAATCGATTTTGAACGGCTCTAATTTCGAAGGAGAGGGCTGGACGGGGAAGTAATATTTATTCGGTTCGCTTACAGAGAAGTTTAAGAAAGGTGATTCAAGTTCGGTAAATTAAAAATCAAAAATCCTCAACAATTTGTTTCTCAACCTGGAACAAATCTGGGGGAAGGAAATAAGAATAAATAAATAGCCAGTGCAATACTAAGGAACTAGCGAGAAATCACCTTTTCGGGGTCCCAGAATCAATGTTACTAACAAGACGAGAATAGCTGGACGACAGATTGTTCGCCATGAAGCGTTTGAGAAAGTAGTTTTGAAAGAAATGAATGGGTCGATACATTGATTGTAGTGTGACTACAATAACATGAAGAATCTTGATTTTTAGAATTGAATACAAAGTTTTAGCCTCAAAAGAGACGGCGATTGTTCAACCTTCACGCTTACTTCGCTCGTAGATGAGTTAAAGCAGATTAGATTTCTCTTTTGGTAGGAAGTTTCATAAGGACACTTCCTATAGTTAAAAAAAAAAAAAAAAAATCAAATGTTGTTGGATTAACCAACGTATGGTACGACCCAGCTAATTTATACAAATCCTCACCCTTCCCAGGCAATAAATAACTTTGTGATCATTTTTGTGGAAACCTGATAAACAATGCATGTATTTAAAATGAAACAGAACGGAATAATTTCATGGAATACGATAGAGAGATATTGATGTAGATTTTGACGAACTTGATTCTCAGATCACATTGGTATGATCGAACCTGAAGCATGATAATACGTTACTACGAATAAGGCACGTTCAGTATTAGTCGAAAAGCAATCCAGATGTATCTACCGAACTAGATGGTTTTCAAACAATGATAAGTGAGAATGAAAGAGTGCATGGACAATTCGGAAGTGATAGGGAAAAATCTCACGAATATTAATAAATAAGTAAGTGATGCCGACTTCCTTCAAGGTTCCCATGCAAGATCGCAGAAGGGCAATATCAACCTCACCATTTTGAGTAAAAACGAGATTTGCAGGAATTTTGATAAACTCCGTTCCCTATTTTCAATCCAAATATTGCGTCACACCAACACGATAGAGAGTTTTAACTGATTACATGATCACTGGAATGAACCGGGCGAAGCAAGTTTTGATTGTAACGAAAGTTTGCCACTAGGGTTGTGATCACCCGCATTTTCGAGCCAGAAAGGAATTTGATCATATCAAGGAATAAATATTTTTATTCTCGCCGGGGAGAATTTTTTTTAATCGACTACTTGCCATTAAAAGAAGAAAACAGGATTCGAAGAGCAGACTGAATGGGGGGTCATACAAGACGCTCAATTTTTTGAACGGTGTTTTCAAACTGAGTTCTCGCATTCTCGCAAGCCCATAACTTTTGGAGGGCGTCGTTGTAAAAATAGTCTTAAGGGAGAATGGAAGATTATATTTTCGAAACCGCCAATAAAAGAGAGAAAGTATAACTAAATCGTTTGTAGTGCTTCCTAATTTTTTAAAACGATAGTAAAAACTATAAAAATACGCTAAAGAGAAGTAGTAAAAATTATATGAGAGAGCAAAACCCTAATTAACAGCAGCAATCTGGGGCGAAATTCTCATGAAAAAGGACTGGGTAGTCAGTTCCACCCAAGTACGCGCTTTGCCTCTTAGCGCCTTAAAGTATGTTTGTACAGACGGTGATTTGGTGGAAATATTTTGAAAACCGATTAGAAACCCTACAAGTTTGCCCATTTGAAAGCAGAAAACAATTGCCACCGTCATTACAGGATTATTACTATAATCATTTGTCACTCATTCGAATTGTTTAGGATGTGCAGAGAGTCTATCTGCAGCATATAAAGAGTAACCATTGCGCTCCATTTTTAGAATGATCAAGTTAGTACTAATAATTTTTGAAGTTCATGGTACTAACTTTTTTTAAAAAGATGAATAATGAAGCTATAATAGGTAATATATTACAAGCTATTAAGAACTAATAACACAGTAACTTCAACCGAACACCATAAAGTATTCGACAGCTAAATGAGCAGAACAGACGTGTTTGCTATTTCAATCAAATATTGAATTCAGCATTTCGATTATTAACTTTGGTACAGTATTTTTGGACAGAAAAAGGCAACGGCTGAGTGGCAAGAGTTATTGGAGAGAAAAACTATACTGCCGTAGTAGCGAGTACTAGCTTTCGTCTGTGTAAATAAGCCTTTCCTTCCATTTTCATTTCTCGATCCTTCGACCGCTCGTTCGTTATCTGCTCGCAAATGACGAGTGATGACTCATTTTGTCAGTGTCTTCGGGTTGAACGTTGAATGATCAAAATATAATCTTTATAAAATAGGTTGCGGAAATTTAATTGAAGTCTCAAATATCACTATCCAATAGCAGCCCGATCGACATATTTTGAAAATGTCCTATTTTTTTCGAGAATTGATTTCATGTTTTAGAAGAGCAAATTCATGTTTTCTCTCTCGCGAAATGCAAATAGAGGAAAATAATAAAAAAAATAATTCATTTGCAAATTCATTGAAATCCGTCTCATCAGTGTTAGCCCGAAGGTAAAACACTACTCTTGCATGAAAATTCTTCGTTCCGAAATATGAGGAATGCAAAATGCTACGTTTTCCGGAATTGCTGTTCTCAATTTTCACCCAAATAAATAAATGGGTAAATACCTACCTACCTATAGTTTTAAGACGTTAATATTTCATTAAATGCGCTTCTTCACAAATTCTAAAAAGAAAAAAGAAAATACCATAAGATATCCAAGTTTTAGGGTACGATAGCAGATATTTAGTCGTTCAAGAGATATTTCACTTAACATCAAAATTTCCGTCTGCTTGAGAGGGGATGATTCAATATTGTAGTTCACGAATCCGACAATTGATTGCGTAGAAATTATGGTGATCAATGATCAATTCTTTTTCAAAAAACCAGAAACACAATTTTGGCGTTTACCATTCTATTGTTGGATCGTTCACCGTTCCATTCGGTATGAGTAGGAAGAAAAGTGTCGGTGAAATGATCTCATACATTGTAAGCTATTTTCTTTTATAATAACCTTTTTTCGTCATCAAAAAGAGGAAATCAGTTCGTTTCTAAAATAACCAAACTAGGGTTAAAATTAGCGTAGCTCGAAGCTAAGAAAAACTAGTTTGTAAGGCCTATAAGAAATCTTCACTGAACAATAATTTATTGAACTAGGGGAGATGAAAGTATCGTAGTTTTGTAGTGTAAAAATACCTGTGGCCGCAGAACAAACGCTACTCGCAATTTTTACGTATTTTGAACAAAGGAATTCCATCCTAGAGTCATCCCGTCTTCATAAAAAAAAACACCTTCTTATTCACATTATTATTAGGCTAAGGGCTAATTACTGCGTCAGATATTTAAAAAGATACCTCATAGCTGTCGACTGATTGTCATGCCAGGTGTTCTCAGTAACCATTCGTGTTTTCCTTAACACATCACGATTAAAATTCAAACGGTTAAAGCCTTCATAGAAGGTAAAGCTCGTCATAAGCAAAGATGTAAGTCTTTTTTCTCATTAGGCATTTCATGAGTGATAACAAACCGTTGCAAAGCGTTTCGGCATGGAGAGTAGCACCTAGAATTTCACAAGTAATATTAACATTTTCATTTCAAAATTACTTAATCAAGTGCTACCAAAGTCTTCTAGTTTATGGTAAAAATTTATTCAAGGCGTTTGCAAAACAGTATTCATACCAACTGTCAATAGATGGGGAAAAAATTTGTTATCGTTCGATGGTAAAAAAATGTGATATTTTTCTGTTTTAATTATTAAAAACAATGAAAATATTAAAAGAAGTTACCTAATGGTAAAAAGCTGCCTTCGCCATCTTTGTTAAGACACTTATTGTAAAAAAAAAATTGTACTATAATGTTCAATTATTATGTTGTTTGATGAAATAAATGGTGGAACCCCTCTTTTACACAAACGATTTTCTGTTGAGTTTGACCCTCAATCAAAACCCCGTTACTTGTGGACGTCGCACTTTCGAATTGGGACATGTTATACATCAGTCCAAAATCGAATTTACAACAAGTTCAGCGCATTCTCCAATATTCTCAACGTATCCGGTCATCAAGCTTCTACAGTACGCAAAAAGAAATCAATTAGAGTACCTGTTTTCTTCTGTGCGCTTCTGCTGTGTGAATCAGTTCTGAACAATGAGAATTGTCGGCTCTCTTTCTCATTTCTCCTCAAAATCTCACAGGGCCTGATCTCCTTCCATCCAAAAATAAATAGAATTAAGACGGCAGATTTGTTGGGAAGCACTGGATATGACATTGCCTTATGAATTTTTATGTTACGGTAACATCCTTTTTCTGTATCTATTTTGTCAATTGTCTGACCGTCTTCTACTGTAGAGATGAGTTAGATTCATACTCGTACATACCTCAAATAGGAGACATTCTTCTTTACACAACTCTCCTTTAAAGGGCAGTCCATCTCGCACTGAAAAGCTAGCCGAATGATTTCTCAATTTTAGGAAGAAAGATACATAGTGCAGAGAACAGGAAATAGGAAAGGTGAAAATGACCCATCTTTACACAATACTGTATCTGTGATTATGAAATTTGCATAAAACAAAATCTCGTCGATAGTTGGCGTTCACTGCATCATTCATCAGCAAGCTCTCATATCGAAATCATGAAAAAGTGTACAGTAATAATGTTACCAATTTGGCATCAGCCATTTGTACGGAAAAATATCCAGAAATCAAAAGTTTAGTTTAAACGAAGAGATTTTCAAGTATAGTATATAGTACGCTATAATTTTATATTACTGGTAATTTCCAATGATCAAAGCGAGGTAGTTGAGGTACGCTAATACCAGTTGGGAGGGGGAAGGCGAGCTACGTTAAAACGTGCGACGCAAGATGATCGCAAAATAAGTCCTGACCGAACCAGAGATCTTTATTGTGCAGTTTGACCGCCATAGTGAGTTATGTATGCAGTCATACATTTTTAGTATGATGCCTGCCCTCTCTACTTCCCTTCAAATTCCGCACGCTGAAAATGCAAGAGGGTGACATTCATCGTTGCTGGATTTAGTTCAACGACTTTGTTCGAGGAGGCGATCAAGCAGATAAAAACCACATCACAGATCGATAGGGGCAAATAACAAGCCCTTAGGCGGTCCCCACCTTAAGTAGTCTGCCTTTTGTGCACGAATCATGCAATCCCTACAAGCTGAACTGTAGGTGCTGGGAATTCTCCTCAAAAAGGCAAAACTGGTGTCAATGCTCAAGATTAAGGTTTTTCAACAATACAGAACAAAGGTTCATTTGGTTCATCGAGTTTATAATGATTAGTTACTCACTAAATAATGGAAATATGATTTGTATGATCCACAATTTGCTCTCACTCGTATATAGCTGGATTACAAAATCAGTAATGGAAAAGATTTGCGAGGGGACCAAGCCTACTGGCCGCCCCGGTTCTCAGGCCCAGCGTAACAACTCCGTCACGAACATGACCGCCTTTATTGGATTACGCTAGGATTGAGTGCTCGCCGAGATGGTTCTCCCCCTCATCACGTCCTTCGTGGCATTGAGCTCAAGCCTCTAGTATCATTATTGACTAATCATTCACTTAAATGTTGCTCATCTGTTACACAAGTACTTTTGAAATCTGTATTTAGTGAGATAAAACTGAACCTAGAACACTGATGATCTCCGTGAGGACAAGACGACCTCTGCGACTCCCACAAACTCGATGTTACGATTTGTGATCAGTATCTCCGTTGAAATACAAAGTTTCCAGAATGTTGTATCGCTGTACTACCACTGTGGAAGCGATCATGCATGGGGATTTCGGTAATTTGAGAGTCGTGTGGAAGTAATGGGCGTTCTAATGAATTCAGGTCAACTTTACGAAAAAAATCTGGAAAATAAAATAACTCGAAATCAGAGCCTCTACAAAACTACGAGGCAATATGGAATCGATCCCCGAAGTATCGTCACGTAAATATCGAAGATATACTTTTTATGCACCCTGTCCTTTCCGATCGTTTGACATCATCTACAGTGTAGACCAATCAGCAATGTAAGTATCTGTGGGGCCCGTTTCACTATTTTCCTGAGGCCATCGAGTAATCAAACTGTGGTAGGGGGCAATTCAATTGTGTTAGGTAATTACTCTTCAAACTTGATCGTTAGACGCTATAATTGGTACTGTATCTTAATTTACTTTCACATACCCCATTATGTTGTTTGTTGCAGCGGCTCATCATTAGCCACATTGTAATTTATACAGATAATAATATTGTACAAATAAATGGGTAAATAAATATTACTAAGTCATTCAGTATGTTGTTTTTTCGTCCTAATCTGTGTATTTACATGATATTTATGGCTACGAGGACGATGTGTGGAATCCCGAATCGCAGCAGTTTTCATCGACAGTCCAGACAGGCCTCAGGAGAAAATAGGCATTGACTCAATAGTTAAGTATTATCCACTCACAGAGCGTTCTGAGCAGACTATTCAAGCCGCTCTCAACCAATCGTAGAACCCTCAACCTTTTGGGGTTCTATTCGGGTCAAAGACCTTTTAAAGATTATTTCAATAAGAGAAAACCTTATTTTGTAATAATTTCGGATTTTTAAAAAGAAAAAAAGTCACCAGCGGCTTCAGTTGGATTATGGTACGAGTTTGCCAAGAGGAAAGCAAGCTGAGATTCAAATGATTACTTTTATCGTCTGGCTACTTAGTTGCCAGTTGTGTATACTCGATTCACTAATGTCACCGCCTAATCCTTACATCCTCATGCGACGTACAATTTGGGCTAATTTTTTTTTCCTCGGCCGCGTGAAGGAACAGGACACGAGTAATTGATGTTGAGGAAATGAGTCACAATTCTTCTTTGGTGAATGAAAGAAACACCGAATTCGTAAGGAATCATCAAGAAGCTCTAACTGGACGCTATCGTGTTACACATTCAATCGCTTTAAGTGTTCTAGACCAGTAACCAGATTTGGAGAGATTGGTCTGAGGAAATGTGGGTGTTCTGTAGCAACGCATTCCGCTACTTTACCGTCATATTGCAAATGAATGTAGGCTCCGGCCGAAATTATTCAGTCGCGTTCACAGAGACTGCCAGTTTCAAGGTAAACAAATAACCTCAGTCAAATGAAATTCGAATTCTACTTATCACACAATCCCAGTATAAGTCGGCCCGAAAGAAAGGCCGCAATGGATAAACACAAGAAAACCGTAAGTATTGTGTTTTGAATTAGACAATGTAAATATCACCTTTCCAAATGGTATATTTTCATGTTGTCAGACTGAAATCGAACAATGCCAATCTAGGTGATACTACTAGATTCAGCCAGTCGTCTTCCACCAACATTCAATTTCCCTTGCATGTGCGACCAAGGTGGTAGCAACGGCCACGAAGAGATTGTAAGCTGTCACATCTAACTTCATAGCTGGTAGTTATACACCGGAAATAATCATGAAACTAGGAACTATATAACGTAAATCTCTGTAGAACGGCAAACATCAGAATAATCAACCTCAAGGCAAATCCATGTAAACAAATACGGTTTATTTGAAGTTGTAATAAAATAACAAATACTCAACGATTTCTTTAAATCACGTTTACCATATATATATATTTTTTGTATACAATTTTGCGACCAATCTAACAGTACTTAACTAATAGGTAACAAAAATAGATCATGATAGTATTCGCATCTACAGTATCAATATTATCGAATACTCCGATAGTAGTTATACATAAATACCTACTAACCAATTTAAATAAAATTAGGACTCGGTGGTTAAGAAGGTTTATGACAATAAAATTAAACTTGTTAAAATGTTAACTTATTGTACGAGATACGTGTGCAATTCAAAGGAAAAAGAACAAAAACCCAACTTTCAGTGCTCCAAAATTTAGTAAAACTATTTACAGCGTTAATTGTGATGATGTTTCGCTTACACTCATCTAAAGCAAGTAGAAGGAAGACCTCTAAGTGGACGCATAGGAATACGACACAGTGTATCCACATCAATAGATGGAAGATTATAATGGGGAGTTGATGGTCTCAAGTTTGGTGAAGAACACATTGTTGCTCAAGTATGATTAACATGCAAGCCCCTTGAGAACTGGTTTCCCAGTTCCCTAAGTGTGGGACTCCGTACAAGAGCGGAGGATACAGGAGAAAAAACACTTATCTCGCATAAACTCATGTACGTAAGTACGCGTACTTGTTCTTAAAAATAATACCAAAGAAATAAGGTTTATCATCAAGTGAGATGCATTCGATTGCAAAATATGACTAGAGGCTTAGGAAAGCGTCGGAATGGTGAACTTCTTGCATGTTTTGATCAGTTCAAGTTGAGGATGGTATCCCATCTTCATATAATCACCAGAAAAGATAAAAAAGGGAAAAGAGCAATGAACACATTATTTACCCTTTTTGAGCCCAAATGGATCGGTGATCCATGGTATACTCTTTAGAAGCTCTTAAGAAAGGAGGAAAGTTAAAACAGTGTAAGCTACCACAAATTTCCCAAGTTAGAAGTCTTTGTCAGATGGTCGGGGTTCGAGTTAAATTATTTTGCTGAGCTTTAAATCTGATATTAGAATATCATTACAAAGAAGAGACATTTAAATAAAATCCTGGTAGAACCGAATGAGTTTGATACATTGAAATAGTAGCAATAGTTTTGTTTAAGCCCAACGACAATTATTGTCAAGTAGCCGATACTCATATTTTCTCAAGTTCGTGGTATTCCTACCGTCATAAAAAGTTAACTGAATTTTTGAATAATGAAATAAAATGCCGAGAACAAACATTTCCTTTTTTTGTTCTGCTGAATTATATTCAAGAGAGGAGTGGGTTAGTCGACAACGTTTAAAGCGTTTGTTTTACATATATGTAAAAAGTACAAGTTTCGTAATGCTAGTATTATATCATAACATAATAACCCATAGCCATCCTCTTATAAGCCGAAATGTCGAAACTTGAAGAGTCACTCTTCATCCAGATGCACTCGTACTACGTCTTTAAATCAATAACAACACAATCCCTCTTAATAGTTACATTCATCCGTCCACTACGAGCGAATGACAAACACTTGTCGAAAGAAATCCGGAGAAAAAAGGCAAAATATTAGGACAGCCATAGAGTAAGTAATAGGGGAAAAAACTGAGGACGAAAATTCTTTGGAATACTGCCAGATTTGCCGGGTTGATTAACAATAAAAAATTCGTTGTAGTTCCGAATCTTGCTCACTGCGTAAAGAACTTGCAACTATATTGCAATACCACCTAGTTGAGTGTCCACAATTCAAATCTCCAAGGCCGAAAACTAACATGTGTAGAAGAAAACTGCCCATGGGGAAAAGCGATGGTCCATGACAGTAGGAAATGGCAACAAAACATGAAATTGTTAGAGATCAAGAGTCAAAAGAGAGATACTTTGCACTACATTCACCTAAAAGTATAGTTAATGCTAAATTGAATAAATAGGTGTTCTAATACAAAGGATATGAAAACATGATGGGATGTGACATATGAACTAATATTTTTAAAGCGGCCCACTGCGACAACAGTCGAGTCCCATTTCCTCAAGCTCAACTAACCTATCTCCTTGTCTTTTTATTAAATGTATATCATACCTTACAGTCAAATTGGATCAGGTTAATATTTTGAGTTTTGAGAGGAACAAGAAAACCCCAATTTAGTCTGGAAATTTGATCGGAGCGAGAAACTAGCATACTACCTCCAAATCTTAACGAAACATGGGGAATGGCATAGCTTCACCAAATAAAAAATATGGGTAGTGACCCATTCAATGGTAATTACTGTAATGCAGTTCCCAGTAAAAACCGGATCCTATGATCGTTTTAGTTCCAGTAATTACTTTGACAACACCGCAACGTAGGAAGACGAGACAGTGATTAGTTTGATGACAGACGATTTTCTGTACGCTATAAAATTTTGTTTCCAGAAAGACTTCCATATTCAAGAAGAATAGAAAACGGAAGACGTTCTATAAGACTAAAAAAAAAAAAAAAAAAAAAAAAATGCCTTGATAAGACGACTAGAAACGAAGATGCATCCAGATCGAAAACCATAGGACAAAATAAGCTCGAAAGAACCTTCTATAAAATTAAAGAACAAATGCTTGGAGACTATAGGCATAGGTCATTCATCAACATGTTAGATGCGGGCTTCTCAACTTGACTCTAGAAATCTAGCCGTTTCATTGTGGAAACGGTCACTAAACCCCCCCCCTCCCCCGGAGCTTTCAAGTCAGTTCAAAAGCCATTCAATTCACTATCATAATGACTCATAAGGTGATATCAATTTATTGAGAATGACATCTTATGGGTTAAAAAAAAAAAAGAAAGAATTATTCGGTAACGTTTTGTTGCAATAAATTGTTATAAATAAATTAATTTTTATCGCTTCTATGCAGCAAAATCATATTCCGTGGAAAAAGAAAGGAAAGTGCTCAATAAGGTGTGGTCTCCGTCAGGCTGTGGTGGTGGACATGATGACCATACCTTCTAGTCATAATGAAAGTAATTGTGGTAATTGGGATAACAATAAAGCAAGAACGCAGTGTATGTACTAACATTTAGGAAAGATGGATAGGATTCGGCAGCCATACGGCTGTTGATCTCATCTTACCTGTTCTTTGACAAAATGGCTGTACCTGCGGAATACTTAAGTAAGTACGCAATGCTTGGGAAAACGTGGGCCACATAACTTCCAGCTCAACCCCCAGCAGACCTCAACTGCGCCAAGTAAGAAAAACTTAACGATCTACTGATTGTCTGTATCTTTCGAATTTACGGAAGGGGTTGTGAGGAGAACTTTGATCGAGATGTAAAGTGGGTAGTCGAATTCGTCGCTCATCGTGAGAAGTTTGACTTCTTGATTTTTGTTCAATGAAAACCAACACACATCGGAATTTAGTCGTCTTTTCACTTGACGCTGTTCGTCCAAATTCAAGATGTCGACTCTACAAGGCGGAAAAAAGGTTATTAATACCAAAATTCCTGAAGCTCATTTAGCAGTATAACACGTAGGTCTTCAACTTACTGTGCCATTATGTGATGGGCTTGGGGGCTGTGCGAAATTGAACAAAGGGAGCAGTGTCTCTGAACATAAATTCCATTCTCTGAGATGGACCAAATCAAATCGATGCCATAATTGAACCAATTCCATCTCCATGACCGAGAGTCTGCCTCGTTTATCACTCTCCCGCATCGTATTGCATGTTCCGAAAAGATAGCATTGTTCAACCGAGACGGGCTGAAGGATCAAGCAAAAATGGGGTCAATGATAATATAATCTCCTTTAACTGGATACTTAGTCGCAAAAACAATTCCCCCCCGCCCCCCTTATTTTCATTATAATACTACTAATAATATTTTTATAGAAAAAGGTGATCACAGCACTCAATTTCGAGAATGCACAAGGTATGACGTCACAGGAGTGTCCCATTTTCCTTGCATTACTTTAATAGTGTCCCAAATTTTGTTGAAACTTGTACTCCCATCCGAACATGTACAGTTCAGTGTTCAAAAGCACAAATAGGGAAATCACCTGCCGTCAAAGGCAACAATGCATCCATCAGGTTCACGGATAACAAGTGCGGAAAGAGGAGTGTCAAAGTTGAATACTTGCCCAAGCCTTAAAGCAATAGGCTACTTATATCAGGTGATGATAGATATATTGATACATTTTGACTTCATTCAGCTTGGGTAATGTAAACTGCACATCAATAATGAGCCATGTCTAACAGTTGGAGTTCAAACTCATAAAACTTGATCAACAAATCACGTTCTAATCCTGACTCAGCTTCCTTCAAGGCTTAATGTCCTGCACTGGTCACGGCTGTGATCTACTACACCAAGACTGTGAAACTCTAGTTTCTTGTGCCCATTCTTGGCTTCAAATGTATTTTTCAGACTTTACTTACCCCTTGTCAACTCCAGAGGAAACGTTTAGAAGGCTGACCCAATGACTTTTATAAGCATCCGATAACCACGACTCAGCCAGAATCTTGTCATCAACCACCGAAGTGTTATCGTGAGAATGTAAGAGCAAGTGGTTTATCCTTAACTCTCGAAAGACATCGACATAATCCTGGCCTTTTGCGGACAACAAGAAGCAGCCCTCTTCGTCTGTAACGGAGAAACCGTAAAGAAGAAAACAACGAAATCGATAACGAGCGGCTTCAAAAAGAGAGCGCTAATATACCGTTCGATTCTCTTAGCTTCTTGTAATCCTTGAAATCCACGAAGTCGTCTTTTGGTTGATAAATTCTCAAGTACATCCACTTTCGCAGCAAATAGTATAAATTCATTTCGGTCTGTATGACGCAAAGCTCTGGTCTCCTCAATATCGTGAGCATCAAGTCGATACTAGCAAGAGAAAAATTATATGATGAAATTAAATTTTTCAAATATTTCGTTAATCGTTTATAAACAAAAAACGATCATTATTATTCACGTAAAACGAAATCAAGATCATACTCACTCAATATCTTGAAGCCTGACGGCGTTCTTGGCAAAATAATCGGTGAGGTTAACAGTAAACCACGATATAATTTTGTCTTTGACGTTTTGAGCCCCGTACTGGCAAGCGGCTTGGTAATATTTAACAGCCGTCTGTAACACAAGATACACTGTAAAAATAAAGAAAAGAGAAAGCAACAAATGAAAAAATAAGAATAAGGGAGAAATAGACACGGGACTTCTAAATTCAAAAGTAACAACTGCAGTAATTGGTAAACAACAATAATTATTTTGCGCAAAAAATCATAGTCATGAGGAGCAGAGAATATTACTACTTGATAATACGGATTCAATGGTCTCGTTGGAATTCTATCAGTGTGTCTGTACAGAAATCTCCCAACAGCAAAATTGCACAATGAAAAAGGGCACATTCTAATGTGTCTACCTGAGCGGCTATATAACTGAAATCCAATTAGGTAAAGTTTGGCCAGGACGGCACTAACTTCATGAAGTGTCACTTACCAATGGCGACACCGTTTCAAGCATCATTTCGCAACATTGTTCGATCAGCCCTTCGAGTTGAAACATAGTTGATGCGGCCAGAACGCCAATAACCACCCGAGGTTCAACGAAGATTTCGTCAAGATAGAAAGAGCCAAATACTGTGTCGAGAGCTGAAAAACATTCCGAATGGTTAGAAGCTAGCTTTCAAGGTTATTATAGAGCGATTTACGCTAACTATGAACCAAGGAGACAACATGGTGAAGCACAAGTCTATCATCCTCAAAGATTTGAGGAAGCGACTTACCATCTACAGTTATATTGGGGTCTTCGGCCTTTATTGATATGTATGATTTGTTCGTTTCATTCCAGGAGCCAGAAAACATGCTGTGAAAATATTGGCTCTGAAATCAAATGATGAGAATAAATATTGTGTTGATGCAACATTCAATTATCGATTAATGAACGCATAATGAGGAAAACTAAGGATGAAAGTGACGAGATAAAGAATCCGCACATCAGAAATGTGGGAAAATTCAAATGACAGAAGATTTTACCTGGCCCAAGTATACTTTGTGCAGCTTCCAGTCTTTATTGAGAACGTTAACGGTGATGTCACTGTCTTTTCCTTCGACGTAAAGGGCATTGTAAATGTACATCGCGGTGCATGCAAGTTTCCTCCTTTAGACAAATAATAAGCGTATTTTAGACGTACAATAATAAAAGTATCACGGCTAGGTAATGAGCATTTTTCGCAGGTACACAACCATAGACATCCTTTCCCATACTATTTTCTAAATTCAGGATCCCCTCACGAAAATGAGACGGAAGCCACGAATGTCACAGTTTAATTACAGCTTCAAAAAAGCGTTTCTGTAATTTTGCCATGCCTTGCAGACTACTAATTGGCTCAACGGATTTGAACGATTTCTAGTCAGAAGTATTTGTGCTAAAGGGGGTCGTGGAATAAGTACTTCGTAGGCTGTAGAAAGAGGGCAGGCGGCATCGGAAATATTTTTTCTGATATACTGAAGTAATCTGATGATGGTATAGAGGCCCAGAGGATGTTCAAACATGGCATCTAAGAAATTAGCTCATCACAGGATATTTTGAGAAAATCGCCTTGGTTGTAAACGACCAAAAACAGCACTTTGTGGTTCAACTCATGGACTTGGCCAAGTGTTCTGAGAAATCAAGTGAATACCAATAAATGTTCATCGTGACAAGTACACCATGTGAACGGGATCGCTCAGCCCTGTTCATCCAATCTAGATTCGAAATATAAGCGAAATAGCGCACCATCGTATTGAAGCGAAAGCGAGAGCGGACTCGAAAATTATTCTGGGGCAACTTTCGTAACTCCCAACACATCACGAACGTGATGGCGTCGTAGCGATTAAATGTCAACTCCCCCTTCTAATCTAAATGAAGACACAACGCAAACATTCAGTAATTCAAGATACAAACGGTTCATAGTTTACCTTTGGGGGATGTCAAGAAGGAATTGAGTTTGTGCTCTTCGTCATCGGCCAAGTCTTTCTTTCTTTTTCGACTGTAACTCTCAGACACCTTCATGGCGAGTGATTCCGGACAATACTCGACCACTGCACTCCAGACAGATCCCATTTTGAGAAGAATATTATGATCAATTCATGAGAAGTACAATCTGTGAGAGATGACAGTGTTCAGTTTTATACCGCATTAACCACAATTTGTTGATATGATAAAATGGAACGATAGAGAATAACAAAATCTGCACTTCCGGGGAGAAGAGAGAAAGTTAGCGTTGCGTAGGAGAGATGGAGCGCAACCAGGTACGGCTGTAAACAAGCAGCCAATAGTGAACAGCTGTGTGTTTGTGTGTGGTGTTTGTTGCTATTCTCCATCTCGTCTGTTTTGGGATGGTTTTGTGTTATTTTACGCTCAAAAGCCACATATGTTGCGAATTCTTCAATGATGGTATTAAAGAGAAACAAAGTCACCTTGCTAGATCTATCCTCGGACTATAGTTGTATAGATTCGACCACAAAATACTTTGAAAGAAGCGTATCTGCACGAATGTCGATATTCGGATTGACGTCAGCCACGTCCAAGACTGTGTACTGGGTTCACAACTAACAACAACAATTACAAACACAACACAGTAAAATTGATCATTTTTCAATGATGTATTTGTGTTGTAAAATGTGAAGTAATGTTATAATACCAACAAAAATCATGCACCTTTAGCATCAGTAGGTTTAGTTTGTAGGTACAAGTCTAATACATGATATAGCCTTTATAACCTATTCCTAGTTCCTCTACCTCAGAACTGGGTGTTCGTAATTATGTAGATATAGGTTCTCTAAAGGAGCCCCTACACTATCAAGCCGCTTGATCAAATGCTTGACCAAATTGATTGTATCAAGCGTGATTGATAGTTTAGAAGCCCGTTTGACGCTTGAACCAAGCGTTGACGGTGATTGATAGAATTTTGAATGACTCAAGCGGTAGATGAAGCGGCTTGATAGTCTAGGGCAATTTCCGTCAAGCATTGCGAGCATTTCCATTCTAAATCCATGCCAGACAACAGGTACCTCAATCTCTGACTTGCAGGAATCGCTTCACGCATTTTTGTATCTTTCTTCTCAATGTCAGGGCTGAGTAAATCCAGTAGATGATCAAAACTTTCTTGATCCATTCTCAAAAAGTGCCTGTAGTCCTCTGGTTCTGAATCACACAGGAAGTTTAGGAGATGTTCATGAGTGAAGCGGTTTCTCATTTTGTACCACTCTTTGGACCACCGTCGTTTTTTCTTTTCCTTCTTTTTCTGCTTCACGGCAACCAATGTTGCAATTAAGAAGCCCAAATGTGCATTCGACACCATTTTAATCGAAAAAGTAATTATTTATTACAATTATTTTTAATCGAAAAAGCAAAAGCACGATCGCAACAAACTCCGTTTTACTTCCACTTCTCGGCTTCGACTGACGAGAGAGTTTTGATCAAAAGATTGAAGGTTGATTGAAGCACGCTTGAAGCTCCCATCAATCAGAGGGTCAAGCATTTGATCAAGCGGCTTGATAGTGTAGGGGCTCCTTAACGTGTTGTAAGATCAAGGTAACATTACTTGAAATGATGTACCTAATTCAAGTTTCACTTTTTCCAGAATTCGTGCTTTGGTACCCACTTTGACGACCATTGCGGTGTTACGATAAGCGGCTAGTGTGTTTGGTTCCGGAGGAATGCTGAGAGGTTGGGTGAATTATGACTAGATTTGGGCGTTTCGGTCTTGATTCGTGTTGAGTGAAAACGAAGCTGAGTTATCATTTTAAATATATTTTTCTCCTTTATTTCAAGATGAACGACAAAGAGTTCGGGAATTTCAAAAAACAGGTTCTTCAGAATCCAGATGCCAGTAAAAAAGGAAACATTGATGAGCCCATGCAGCCGGTGCTCGAGCTTATCAACTCTCATTCGAACTTCGTTTCGTTGAGCTCATGCTCCGGTCGCACTTCGGTGGTTTTGCAGGTGAAATTCTGCTTATTCACTTATTACATTCGTCATTAGGTAATATGTATGTCGCCCTCAGTCCCAATGGCCACATTATTACCTTTTAATTCACTAGCTATTAATTCATTGTGTAATAATTCATTCACCATCAATGGCAAACACCTTGGTGTCTTCTTTGGATGCTCACTGAAGCATAGCATATTCAACACCAGCGCTCTCTGTCAAAGTGCCGGTCTTGAGCACCCATGACAAGGAGTAGCAGTGAATGAGTCTTGTTCCCATGGAATAAGTAGGTTTATTTATCCCATGTCTTGTTCCCAACATGATGACTGTTGGATCTCGTTGAGCAATCTTTCGTTCAATAGGGGAGTGTCTGGCGATCGGTGGTGAAGTGAATGACTGATTAATAATCGTATTATCGTTAACTCTATCAACGTGTAGTGGTATCCCACCCTAAAATGTAAACATTTAAAGTGACCAACCCTATGGCTTTCTTTCGCCCACCTTGAACGATCCTGACTTAGAAGAGGATGAAATTAATGAAGCTTTACCAACCAGGGATCCTCGAAACACATGTATATTTTTAAGAGAACGTGCGCAGTAATTGTCTACTCATCACACCTCACGCTTACCACGTGCTTACCTCACGCGCTACCATCTAGTTGAGTATTTGAAGACCAGGAGGGAAAAACCGCTTTATGTCCATTTTGTTAGCTACGCGCTATGAGCTCTTGAGCCTATTTTCACACAGTTATGAATAATCTCTGTGTGGTTGAACTGAGTGTTTTTTTTGGTTATATTTTTTCAAACTGTTGCAATGTGATGCTGTTTTTTCAATTTGAAAATTGGATCACAGATTCACAGATTATGTTTTTCTCCCCCTCCTCCTCGGGTCTTTAATGTTATTTGACGCTTCACTCCTCGGTAAACACTTTTTTTATTTTTTGGTGAGGCAGTTTTCTGCTTTTCTTTTTCAGTCTTTTGAAGTCGATGTACAAAAGGAGGGTTGTCAATGGGCTTACTGCACTCACAAGATGGTTGAGCCCATAGAATTAATGCGTTGTGTGCATGATTCATTGGATAAAGGCCAGCTGACACTAAAATTTGAACCATTTATCTTGCACGTAGCTTGCAAGAGTTTGGAAGACGCTAAAGGAATGGTTAGTTCACCATATTTAACCCCGATATTATAGTATCTAGTTAGTCAGAGGCGTATTGGACTCGTTATGCTCTTAGTAAGATCTTGAACGATTCTTTCGAAGTCTGACAGTAGACGTTTTCCTCTTTTCTGACAGTTGAACTGCGCTCTTCTCGCTGGCTGTAAAAATTCTGGAATGGTCATTGGAAAACGTGATCGGTATACAGTGGCCGTTCGCAACACACTTCAAATGGAAGTTCCCTTGACACATAAGGGTAACCTGCTTGTGAGCGAAGAGGTAAGCATGTAAGCTGCTGATAAATCACGAATCATCTTTATTTAATGTTCTACTGTACAATATCAAGTCTTGCAACGTTTTCGTCGTTGCCAGCGTTTTCGATTTCCAGCATAATTTATTCGATGCGATTGTTCAAAATAATGATGATGGTCTCTGATTGCTAGTATACGTTGTTGTTGACAGTTTATGAACTTCGCTATTTCTCAAGCTAACGACAAAATGAGGAGAAACCTGGAGAAACTTGGAAAATTTGAAAGTTGCCTTGAAGGATACATCAAGGCAGTGGCTTGACCACGGAGTAGCTTCTACACCATGATTTATGGAATTCGAGGCGTGAATTTTCCCAAGAGGATTTACGAATGGAGGAATAGCAGGAATTGAGATTTCCTAAGCTTTCGGCCCGTAACTCGCTTCCAGAGGCTCCGAACCTTGGCGCTCTCATACCTTGGAGTAGAAATAAAAATTGCTGTTGTGCCTGTTGGTTGTATAATGTAAGAAAAATCCCATACTTCTCATTGAGAAAGGAGCCCTATGACTTTACTAGGGAGCGCAAAAGCCCAATGCATAATAATGTTGATGTGGACCATGAATAAAGTACATAAAGATGAAATTAAAATTAGCTTCTGATACATGTTTTTATTTCAAAGTCATGCTTTTTGAGATGGGACATTTCTGTTGAAAAAGGTTACCATTCCCGAAGTTATAACTAGCCTTAATTCTCGACGTCGTAGATGGTAAAGACACCTAGAGGAGGTTATGGGGGGCTCCAAGCGCGGAAGCCTGGTGGCTTGTTGTGCTTCTCATAGGTGTCCCATTCTTTTAGTCCACAAACAGCCCTAGTCCCCTGATGAGGGTTGTGGACTAACTTATTGCAGGGTACGGTTCTCATTGGGGTTTGTGTCCCAAAGAGGGTGTATCTGCGGGATGTGAGTGCTGGGCACTCAAAGATTATGTCAGTTACAGTTTTGTCTGCTTCCTCACAGAATCTGCATAGAGTTGTTGGTTGTGTTACCCCTATGCGGTTCAGATGAAAACTCAGAGGAGCGAAGCCGGTTGGTAGGCCAACTATCGCTCTTAGGTCGCCGCGTTTAAGTCTGAGTAGGTCCTTGGTGAGTGATGGATGGGGTTTTGCCACCATACGCTTACTGTGGACAAGTCCCTCAATATTCCGCCATCTGTCGGTGTGTTTCTTGTACGTCCACTCCTTGATGGCAGCTCTGAAGGAGCTTTTGGGCAAAGCTACAGCCGGCTCTGGGCCCACAAAGAGGGTTTTGGAGCCCCTCCTGGCCAGCTCATCGGCTTTTTCGTTGCCCTCAATTCCCCTGTGCCCCGCCACCCACTCAAGGGACTGTATTGCGGGCTGCTAGAGCACAGAGAGTCTGTTCACAGTCCTTCACCACCTTTGATGAAATGTTGGGTGCTATGAGTGCTTTAATCGACGCCTGGCTGTCGGAGAGAATGCAAAGGTGTGCATTAGTATGTCCTTGCCTCAGACTCTCCAGGGCACCTTGATTGCCAGAATTTCGGCCTGGAAAACAGAGGTGTATTTCCCTAGTGGTGTGGAGTATTGCCACATAGGTTTGGCTCCATACACCCCAGCACCTGTCCCTGTTTTCATTCTGGACCCATTCTCGGCGTCGTATTCGTAACCTTGATCTGTGACCATTCAGACTGGAGTGGGAACAATACTAACAATAGCTACAGGAACAGATTCATCCTGTTCTCATCCCTAGTTGGGAGATGATTACTACGACTTCTCTCGCAGATCCGTTTAAGCTATCTCTTTACCTCAACCCTTGTAAATCTTTTGCGATACGATTACTCATTTCGAAGGAGCGAGTAATGCATCTTTTCAAGGAATTCTCTCCTCAGGCTATTTTCTGTGTCTCCATTACTATAGTACAGTATCCCAGTAGCAATATTACTACTTTGACTATGTAATAATTTTCAATAACGCCTTATATAATAATAATGGTGCATTATCAACTATAACATTTCAAAAAAATTAGTCCGCCATGCTACTTTTCTTGGCAAGAAACTGAGGTTGCGTTCACGTTAACGTTTGTCTGTTCCAAACTTATCAATAGTTACACTAGATGTTGTTTATCCTGAAAAGTGCTGGTTCTGACTCGTTTCGCCAAATCTATGTTCATTTCTAGGGATTTTCTCTTGTTTTCAACCGGAAGAGGAACGCTGAGAAGAGCAAACGAACTGTTATAAGAACAGGTAACTAAAAAATAGTAAAAAAGGTAACTAAATTACTGCTATATTCAAGTTTTATAATCATCATAGCAAATGAGTGATTAGTTGCGTGTAAGTTCAAGGAATTCCAATAACTGCATTTTGAACAAAAGTTTAAGAATGTGAGAAACGGTGAGCACTCTGGGGTTTCTACTCAGGTTCTGAATCTACTGGGATCCAGAGAGTTTCAGCCGAACCTGCCATTAAAACATTTAAGAGCTGCTCCTTCCCAGTCGGAAGAATTTGGAAATGATTGAAGGATGCAGATATCAACTCCCGTCAGGACGAATATTCTTCCACTATGGTTGTTCTGTAACGCTTCAACCGAACTAAAGAGAATATGATCTGTGAGGTTTTTTTACCTGTAGAGACCTTGATT
>CM034000.1:7529651-7545934 GCA_019603395.1 Cyrtorhinus lividipennis
ATTCCTGTTCACAGTTGATCCTTGTTCACGTTAATCCCTGTTCACGGTTGATCTCGGTTTACAATTGATCCCCTGCATAAATGGCTTATCAGCTTCCTTTTCACATTTGTGTTTCATTGTGCCGAGGCAATCCAAGAAGATGCCTCTTCCAGGATCTTCATGACGTACAGATTTCTCTCCTTTGCAGGTTACCTTGTCTGTACTGCATACTTTTTCAAAAACGTCATTACGGTTTTTTGGCAAACCTCCATTCGCTTTTGCATGTTGTGCACCTCTTTCATCGTCACATTCGCCTCGGAGTGCCTCTGAATTGGTTTCCTTCAGCAGGACAGGGATCTTCCAGCACCCCCCCCCCCTTCCACATTGGAGGAGGTCTTTACCAGGCTAAACCAGTGTTTCTAGGTTGGCAGGTTCCCCTTCCTGACAGCACCGTGTTGAATGGGTCAAAATTTCCCAAAATCCTTCATTTGAAACCAGAAATAATGTATAAATAATGTAAGCCGTTTAATGAAACTTTTGAATGAAAAATTTTCTCAGAAATTACCTGTAAAATCTAACCCGAGTATCACAGTGATGGGACTCTAAATAAATCATCACTTACTACGTATTTTCCCTGCCTTATACGTATTTCATATGTTTGAATCTATAAGCTTGCCTTAGCTAGAAAACCCCTTGAATTTTTCCAATGTCCAATAAAATTACATTCAAATGTGTCTGAGTGAAATAATTCCTCTTAAAAATTTCCTCATCTCTAAGAACAATAAGTTTTGAAAAAGGTATTGCTCATGTTGGTTACACTGCGCTTAGATTGTGATTCTCTGTAGAATTACCAACAAACCAAATATAAAGAAGACAATAGTCAGTAATACAAAAACTGATAAATACGTACGTAATTCTACAATATAATATCAAATTTGTAATCTCGTTCGACGAGATTACATCACAAAATTCAGAGATCAAAAGAAACAAATTGGTTAGCATAGGTCTTTTCACTATAAGTTCACCTGCTGTTTTATGTTGGCGTAAAAATAATGATTAGCACGCAGTATGCAGTAGTTAATCATGTTTTTGCTGCCAATCAACAGCAAAAAAAGGTAAATACACGTTCGATGACGTGTTCAAATCATACGACAACGGACGGGGAGAATGGTAACAAATTTTTCAAAATTGATGAATTACGGTTATAAATACCACATATTTTCCGCCTTAAATTAAAAAAAAATTATTATTATTATAAACAACAGAGGGAATGAATTAAAACTTAACAAAAACATCAACAAACCCAACGTCAAAAACATTAAATTGTTTTGAATTTCTTACCGTCAGTTGCAAATTTGTATCTACAGGTACCTGTACATTTTTTTCGTTGTATTATTTACTTACTGTTCTTTTTAAATAACCTCATCGAGGTAACCAAATCAGAAGTGATGAGGTTAACAAGCGGATACATTATCAAATCAAAATCTATTAGCTCTGAATACAATTAAATCTTTTTGAGAGCAATTCAACAAATAAATTGAGCTTGATTGATAAAAGAGTGAACGAGTCAATATTGCACTTTGGATTGGGTTAAGCATAACTATAAATCAAAAAATTTCTATTCTACTATAAATATTACAGCCGAGAAAAGTTTATACGATAATAAATTGGAAAATGTATTATCGATTGAAAAAAAGTCGCATTCTCTCATTCATGCTTAAAAGTTGATGATTGAAAATGGGGTGAAATATCAAATTGGTTTTAGAATTTCGTCATTGGTTGTGTAAATTGAGGAAGAGAATTATACTCTGGTGGAATTATAAAAATTCGCAAGACTATTTAAAAATTATTGTTAATTTGAGTTTGAAAGTAAAATTTCGACAAAATGCTAATAATTTTTGTATATTTATTGGTTTTTCTCAATTTTTCTAACGATGGAGGAGTCATAAACTTGAAATATTATTTGTTATTATCCTTTGAAGCAATTTTTCCAAGGATTTTCAAGGTGTCTAGATCAAAATAAGTAAATGTTCGTCCGCCGTCCACGCCGATTATGGTAGTAGAAAATTTTCTAAAAATCTAAAATTTGGGTCAGGAATCTGTTTTTAGGTCTAGTTGGTCCTCGACCATTTTCAGCTCGATCGAACCAAATTTGGAGGGAAGGGGGAGAATGTAGGGGTCAAAATGTGTACTTCGAAAAATGGTTTTTCGAGATTTTCGGCGATGTAGACGTGTGAGGTATTATTTTCGACTATATTTCGGACCCTGAATCCAATGAGACGGGTCTCGGAACGATTTGCGCCACCGGAAGAGGTTATGGGTCAAAATGGGCATCTGTCTACCTCCTTTTGAAAGTGGATTTTCGAAATTTCTGGTACCTAAGCGTGTGGGGTATCATTTTCGACTAAATTTTGGACCCAGAATCCAAAGAGACGGGTCTCTATTAAATATGTTTGCTCGTTAGATTTCCTCCAACACTTTGGCTTAATGGCTGACCTCAAAAGATAACGCCTTCTTGACAACACCTGCACCAAGAACCACCAGAAAACCATTTCTCAATAAGACACACAATCAATATCGACAATACACAAAGTCCCAACAACAATCACTGAGCTATTTAAGACGTGAAATTCGATAAACTCATTCTAATTGTGGTAAGAACGGCTATTTTAACTATGATTTTAATTCGTTTTGCAATCTGGTATTTCATCACATTTCAATCTCCTCCCATTCACGCGCACAGCCTGTTTTTTTTTTCTCCTATGGTACTTAATTTTTTTTCTTCTAATTTGATAAAACGAGTCAAGAAAACTATGCTTACGACTAATAGGATTATTGAAGAAATTTGACGTGCGTTTGAAAACGTTTTTTTCCCGCCTTTGATTAGCGTCTCACGCTCCTCGAAATCATTTTGACAAGACCAAAACCATTTAAATGGATGAAGTTGGATACTACAAATTGGTATATGACGCAAAAATAGTCCACTTACGTTGATGAATTGATCTTTTTAAGTTCTAAGTTTGTAATTTGTTCTAATTTGTGCTTATCTATAAGTTTAAAAATTGGAAGAAAAACTTTATCGGCTTTAAAATGTGAAATTGTACGTTCGTGGACGATGGTAGGTTTGTCTCATTTCTTGATCGGATTTCAATATTTTAAGGCGAATTTAACGAGGTGGCTAACAGAGGCGGTGGACGCCTTCAAACGCTCTAGAAACTTGATTTAACTACACGATGTTACGTAATTACATGACATTATTGAATATGGATATTGTTCAAGTTCTTTGGAGATAGGTACGAACTTCGCGCCTTGTCCCTGCGGGTTCATCAAGTGTTCATGATGGTGGATCGTCTGGAATAACCTTTTCTCGTGACGGTCGAGCCTTGAGCTTCGCATTCGCGTTTCACTCGGTCGATGATGTCGGCGACGAGTTTTTCTTCTTTTTCCCGTTGTTTTTCGTATTCTTCGGGGTTTCCTTGGAAATCTTCGCTGGCTCGTCTTCCGCGGCGAAAGGGTTTCAAATCATCCTTTTCGATGATGACTTTTTGCTCGGACCGGTTGTGCCGTGTCGACACGTGCCCTAAATAGCCTTTGCGGGATTTGAAAAACAAATTGCACTTGTAACATTTGAACAGACTCGCGGCTCCCAGGGGGTTGGAAATGTGGAATTTGTACTTGTGCCTGTACCAGTGGGTCCGCGAGGGGAGGAGCTCGCCGCACCACTTGCACACGACGGAGCCGTCGTCGTTGATGAGGTACTCGAGGAGGTCCCGCCGTCCCGGGGCGCTCGACCCCTCGGCGGAGTCTTCCGCTTCGGACGTCTCCGTCACCTCGTCCTCGCCGTAGTCGTGCGAGAGGAAGTGGACGCCGGGGGCGAATTGCGAGGGAGGTCAACGGCGGGAGGGACTCGTCGTCGCTGCGCAACGGAGTGATGACGACGTCCTCCGACGTCGGCGACTCCTCCATTTTAATGAAACTCGGCGCCGGAGTGATGGAGACGTCTTCGCATATCGACACGCTCATCGCTTGCAGGCAACTCGAAGCTTCTGAAAACACAAAATTCACACAAATAAGTCAATATGTGAATTTTTCAACAATTTCCTTTCAAAAATCAATATTTTTATAAATTGTATTTACCAACACAAATTTCACTCAAAATGTAAACCTGCATCATAAAAAAAGTCAAGGTTTTGGGTCCAACCTTTGCTAAGCCCAACCTTGATGTTGAGCTTTCCTATTTAATTCCAAACGTATTCAAATTCAGCCAAAGTGTATCTTTAGAAAGAACACGGGTTGGTTATTCCTCGGACCAGGCGCATGGAGACTCATTTCATTGGATTCAGCGTCCAAAATTTGTGGAAAATAATACCCCACTCGCCTAGATCGCCCAAAATCTCGAAAATCCATTTTTCAAAAAAACATTTTGACCCCTATTCCACCCAAATTTGGTCAGATTGGGCTGAAAAGTTTCGAGGACCGTCCTAGGCCGGGAACAGACCCCTGACCAAAATTTCAGATTTTTAGAAAATTGTCTACTACCAAAAACGGCGCGGACGGCGTACGGTGGACGGACATTGATCTAGACACCATGAAACGTCCAGAAAAAAATTTTGAGCCGAATCGGAGAGGTTGACCTGTAGCATGAAAACATTATTCAAGGAATAACCAACCAAAAATCGCGATTCGCCAATGATTCAGTGCATAAGGAATATTACGTTTAACACGAACGTTGTACTGGCACACAACCTTCTGAGCCACTTAGCAGGGCTCAAATGAGTTTCGTGTCATTCATCTTTTGTAACATTTTAATTTTTACAGTGTTGAATAGCAAAAGCATGTAAGATGCATTGTTAAAACGCAGTTGTGACGACTTTATCTTTTATTGCCAAGATTTGATGCCAACAAAGAGCCCCCTCGTCATAGTCACAGGAGACACAATACTCGTCTTGAAGGGCCTGGCTTTATAGGTACTCATCGAAATCACAAAAACCTTGATTCTTCCATTAGTAAATACCGTTGATGGAAAGAAACCGAAATCAATTACGTCGCTTTTGAGGGATTCTGAAGGCACCAATAACGCTTGAGAAATAATCCTCACCTATTGTTGTTTTCTATATTTGAACGTCAGGTTATTCAACAAGAAACACTAGACTATACAGGGACAACAAAATGTCAGCCAAACACTTATGAGACTCTTTGATGTGTTTGGGCATATGTAACTGAAAGTGGACTATTATAGGACAATTTCAACCCTCAAGTTCTTGGAATGAACCCGTTCCTTAGCCAAGAAGATCAAGATTACAGCATGTTTCTGACTAAGATAAGTTGAAAAAAAGTTTTTTTTTGCCTCAAACTTGACAAATCCGGTGAAAATCCACAAAAATGTCTGTTGGTAAACGCGGCTATTCTCTAAAAGCCTGGCCAATCCCAAAACATCACCAAGGACAACCAATCAGCGCTATCTGTGCACTTTTTACCCTTACTAGGAAGGGGAGGTTTTCTTGATCGTTCTGGTGCATTTCAATGACCAATATCAACTCAAATCCAAAATTTCACAAGTAGAATCTTCATATTTCCCATATCAACATCCGGTTTTGAGAAAATGTGCATTATTGTCAAAATGCATTAAAAATGTGTCTTTTTTAGGGAGGTTAGCATTTTTAAAAAAAAATATTCAGATAATCTATTCAGAAATGAGCAGAAAACGTTTATACCACGTAACTGCATTAAAAAAAAAAACGAGTTGCATACATTTGTGAAAGTAAAAACGTGAAAAATTGATATTACTTCCCAAGTTTGGCTCCCGAATTTCAAAATTTTCCGGTGTTTCTAGTCAATAAAGTCCGTAACTTTTCACTAATAAAGTACTTCATAATAAGATTGTGATTAACGTAAATTCACGCGGATAATATAGGTCAATTATAACCGGCACGGGGATTTTTACGACCTATCACACAATTTATCAGCAATTATTTAAGGTCCATTTAATTTTTTTTCTGCCCCGTTTTTCATCTCTACTAAAACTTGTCAATTTGGAAAATTTAAAAAAAATAATAAACTAATAAATGAAATTTCAAACAGAAAAAAGTAATTTATGATATATTTTTACTAGTTTTCCTATGAACAAATAGAGAGGATCACTCAAGATAAGCTGAACATACCGTCGGTACAGTGTTGCACATAGCTAATAATACCCCCCCCCCCCCCCTCAAACAAACACACTAAGCCTTCATTTTACGTACCGTGTAGCATTATATGAAGTAAAATCAAATTTAACACCCTCAGGTCAAGATGGGCGTATTCATAATCATAAACGAATGAATAAGATTATCAAAGTAATTTTTTGATTATAAATTTAGTAGTAAATAAGACGAAAATCACAATTTTTTTAGTGATTTGGTCTCATGTGGCACACTTATTATTGTAAATTGGTGGTAAATTGTTGTAAAAATCACAATCACTGCCACATTACTTGCCAAAAATGACAATTTAATTCTGCAAAAATTATAATTTGTAGAAAATATTGATTTTGTTTATAAGACTTTAGAGATAGAAAGAAAACTTGAGCCAATTTTGAGCAAGAAACTCAACGATTTTGTGAAAATAACGGATAGCAGTGATGAATTTAAGGAAAATATCACAAAATGTGGTAATTTATGCCAAAAGATGCATTTTGAATATAATGACGAGACAACTTTATAATTTAGGACTGTGATTGCCAGCAAAATACAATCACGATTTTAGTCCATAGTAGGTGACTGTATTTACAGTTACAATTACAAAATTACAACAAATTGAACGTGCCCGTTTCTGACCTCAGAGTAGTGTGAAAAGAAGAAAGAAACCATTAAAAAATTTTGTGGAGGTAGATTTACCATTTTATTGCTATAATTAATACATTAAAAGGGTTAATTACCGTTTTTTCAAATATATAACATGAAAAAAGGAAACCGTGAATGAAAATCTTGGCTCTTGACTGCGTATTTTACGATCAAAACGTAAATTCGAAACAAAAATAATAATTCAACTTTTTTTTAAATAGTAAAAACAAAACGGAAAAATAAATTTAGCCTGTACGATTACAAATATACCAACTAAATGAACAGGATTAACCTAACAGAGCCAAGAAATACGTAACGAACTAAAACCTAAACTATCATTTCATGTGGAGCCTTATAACACAACAATTAACTTCAACACCAAACAAAATCTGTGCATTTCTAAAAAAAAAGAAGAAATAAGGAAGAACTAGTGCAAGGAATGTCACATAACGCTAATGTTAGATATCAGCTGAAATAAATACTGCGAGAAATATTCACGTTTGGTTTTTTTTTTCAACTTTTATGAAACACAATACATGAGTAAAAGTCGGTTACAAAATATACAACTGAATATATTTATAAGTAAAATATGTTTTCTCTTCAGCTAATACAAATTGACGTGTATGTACATGACGCAGTTCAATTAGTAGGTGAAATTGTCGGTGAGGGAAAGGCCATTTTGTCCAATTTATCCCTTAAATTTGAGTCGACGGAGGAAAAAATTTGAATCACAGTTTTGTTTACGCTAATTTTTTATGTAAGGCACGATAAAACGTTTCTGTTAGAATCTTTCAACGCTATAAATATTATTTAAAAAACATAACCGTCATAAAGTGAAACCAGTGCTTGAGGAAACTAGGTGAATATTTGATATATTTCTCTTCGTGAAAACATTCGTCTAATAAAAGAATGAAATAAAATAAATTCAAAAAAAAAAATAACGAGAACCAGATCTAAATTCTTTCAATATCTTAAAATGAACGTGAATTTCGAAGACTCAACAATATAAATTTGACTTTATACAATCAATAAATTTTCCCCAATAGTTGAAATTGATGGAAAATGACCTATTTTTCAGCGTGTTGGTACATAAACACGTAATAATCTCCCCCCCAAACGCGTATATTAACTGCTAATAATATGAAGGATAATAAACTATGAAGATAGTGACGGGTCTACAACTAGTGCGATTTAAATATTTTTGTTTCCTCTAAAACCAACCATAAACTATCCCAATACATTCATCGTATAGGTGTTTTAGTTTACTTTGAACCTATAATTTTCAATTTTTGAACGATTTACTTCTTGAAAATGTTCAGCACCCTTTTGTAAAGGGTGAGTTATTTTAACGTAATCAGGAGAACAAATGTATAATCACTGCAAATATGGTCATTTATGTACACTCAGTCACACTAACGAGCATTCAATGTTCATATTTAACCGTCAAATGGGAGCAGAGACATAGAAGTGATTGTTGAGGAAAGTTTGGCAACATAGGATGTTGGATGCAAGAGGTTGACATTGTTGGTGGAATGTGATTGACACTTTGCAGGTTAGCATTATCTGAAGACTAAACAGTTTGTCTGTTGAGGGTTTGCTGGTCATCAGAAATGTGATTGGTGGAGAAAACCCTGTTGCCCAACACCAATCTGACTATCACTTTTCCGGTAGGATTGAGATTACATGATTCATTGACACTTCCCAGTTGTTGATGAATTTCCACCCTTGAGGAAAGTAAGTTTTACTAAAATTTATCTGAAATTTCCCAGTAGGACTGTCAAAGAAGTCATCAACACAGATTTTCCTCACACCAACCACTTCTCCACTCAATGAGGGCAACCACAATTTAACAATCTAACAACCACTTTCCCAGTAGGACTTGCAAAAGACATTGATGCAGAATTCCCCTTTAGCAACAAGCTTTCCATTCAGAAAGGAAAGTCACAATCACTAACACCAGTCAGACTACCAGACAGATTAGAGGACAGAGGTTGCAGAAGTCCTTAACATGGATTTCCAGTAGGATCAAGGTTGCACAAGTCATTGACATAGATCTTTCACTCAGAACCAGTTCCCAGCTCAAAGAGCAATGCCACAGGCTTCTCAGAAGTCATCAACATGGATTTCCCATTCAGCAGCAAGTTCTCCATTCAAAGAGGAAAGTCTCAATCGCTAACACCAGTCAGACAGGACATAGGTTGCAGAAGTCATCAACATAAATGTCCCACTTATTGATCAGTTTCCACCCAATGAGAACAGCCACATTTGCTAACACCAATCTGACTACCATTTCCCAGTAGGACCAAGGTTGCACAAGTCATTGACATAGATCTTTCACTCAGAACCAGTTCCCTGCTCAAAGAGTAATGCCACAGGCTTCTCAGAAGTCATCAACATAGATTTCCCACTCATTGATCAGTTTCCAACCAAACAGAACAGCCACTTCAGCTAAAACCAATCTGACTACCACTTTCCCAGTAGGACCAAGGTTTTGCAAACTTCTGCAGTCATTGACATAGATCTCCCACACAGAACCAGTTCCCTGCTCAAAGAGTAATGCCACAGGCTTCTCAGAAGTCATCAATATGGATTTCCCACTCATTGATCAGATTCCACCCAAAGAGACCAGCCACTTTTGCTGACACCAATCTGACTACTACTTTCCCAGTACAACCAAGGTTGCAGAAGTCATCAACATAGATTTCCCATTCAGCAAGCTGTTCTCCATTCAAAGAGGAAAGTCATAATCACTAACACCAGTCAGACTACCACATGACAGAGGTTGCAGAAGTCCTCAACATGGATTTCCCACTCGTTGATCAGTTTTCACCCAAAGAGAGCAGCCACTTTTGCTAAAACCAATCTGACTACCACTTTCCCAGTACCACCAAGGTTGCAGAAGTCATCACCATAGCCCTCATGTTTCTCAGAAGTCCTCTACATAGATTTCCCTGAAGTAATGTGCCAAACAGTTCAGGGCTAGGCCCAAATATGGGAAAAGGAGGTTTTAGTGGGTAAAAATCTCCACGTGTCCTGGTCTATAGTTGCCCTCCCCCCCCCTCATGATATCTTATGAAGATTTTCTCCACCCCTCACCCCCCAAACAGATTTTCTTCTTAACAACCAGTTTTCTACTCAGAGAGGACCAAATCATCCACTAAAACATCTGACAACCTCTTATCACCAACAACAGTTTGTCAATCACATTCTTTCCACAACACTTGGCCACTTTCCCAACACGTCCTTGATTCCAGCTCAACCCTTCAAGCTGGCAATATGACAAGCCCCTGGAATAAACTCACAGTAGACTTACCGCCCATTGGCATTTTATCTAACCCACACACACACGCACTTATCATTTTCAAAACGAGAAAAAAATATATTTATTACCATTAATATCCAAAAAAAGCCCTGTTACACAAAGTCTTTTTACCTTCATTAAAGAAAAAAAAACTAAACTCGAAAATATTTACTCAATTTTTACAACAAATCTCGACTAAATTTGAATGATATTTCCCTTCTTGTCGTGACCTCATTACCGACCACTGAAAATTTACTTCGCGTAAAAATAATAACATTAATAATTAGGTAGTTTAAATATAATATTCAAGTGGTAACTATCAGAAACAGAAAAATTATAATTTTCCTTTTCTAGGTTTTGATAATTTTTTTCATCCACTTTCACGTCGATATATTTTTTTATTTTTTTGAATTCAGTTAAATAACAAACCGAACTTGCTAAGCCCAGCTAGCGGAGCCAAAATATTTATTGCACTCGGCAAATGAAAAATACCCCTTAGAGAGAAAACTCATTCAAATGAGACAAAATCATTAACTTCAGAAGTTGATCAATATTATTATTAAAAGAGGAATGAATCTTAAGATTCTCTGAGATCTTTTTTTTTTTCTTTTTTTTTTTTGCACAAAATCAACCAAGAAAATGTTATGACCAATCGGATGATAAATGGCGTTTTAGAAGTAATCTAGAGAAATATCATTCGTCAAAATGAAATAAAACTAAAATCTGTTTGATACGGTTAACCAAATTAAGATGATATTTGTTTTAACAATAGACAATAAAATAAACTAAATAAAATTGAAAAATAAACTATTAAAGCTTGAGTGCCTAACCAAAGAGTTATGTCGAACAGTTTTTGAAGACTTTATTACACAATAGATTGCACTGGGTTAAAATTGCTACGATGCCATTCAAAGCATACTAATTCATTTGACCTACAAATTTGTTTAATGCATAGGGTTTATTATGAAGAGTAACAGTCTATATTAGCTAAATAATAATCATACAACGTAAAATGTTTTTCCTTCTGAACATGACAAAAAAAAAGAGCGAAAATTGCGCCCAAAATTTTACCTAGCACCACATTTATGAAGGTCTTTTGATCTTGGGTTGTTGCTAAATGAAAAAAGTAGTCTTTACGCGTTGGAGTTAGCGAAAATCTACTATCCGAGTAGATTTTGAACACTCGCGAAATGGAAGAAAACTTCTATCAGTGCTGTCGATTGATATTTTTGATAATACAGATTTTTTTTTTATTTTTTATGTTATTTTCTTTTTTTTAATTCAATATTTTATGGGATTATGGTCAACATAATAGCATAATTATTAGAAATGCACTTACCAATTGTCAAAATTGAAGTCAATTTGATGAAATACTTGAGAAATAAGAAATGAAGATAATCGATAAGGTAAATCGATTGAGCATATCAACTTGGGCTTAGAAAGAGTAGATTGGGAAACTGAATGAAGTTTTCATTTTTGAGAAAATGCGAAAGGGTAGCGGCTGTAGAAAGGGGGCGTATCTACGGCGGAAGGTAGTAGCCGACAGGAGGAAACATGACCTCTTTGGGCATGAAACAGTCGTGAACCATTTTCATGTGGTTTTTCATCTTGTCCGGGCGGGAAAACTCTTTGGAGCAGACGGGGCAGGGGAAAACTTTCCTCTGGTGACCTTCGTGATAGAGGAAGGCGTGTCTCTGGAAACTGTATTTGTTCTTGAAGGTCTTGAGAACGTCGGCTTTGAGACACTCCATACATTTGTAAACACCCTCGGAAATGGACGCGTACCGAAAGAGGTTAAGACCTCGGACGGACATTTCCGTCAAGCTTCCGCCGGATCGGTGGACGAGGCCCGTGGGGGCGGGTCGTCCTGGCTCGGCGATCGTGCGCGGTCGTCGTGCGGCTGTGTCGGTCTCCTGGGTGCGTCGCGGACGGTGTTTCGCCTCGGTCGTGTCGTTGTTTTCGACGTCGCGGTCTAACTCGCCGTAGCCGTCGACGACGAGACCTTTATCGTCGTCGTCGTCTTCGCTGTCCGAGGGGATTTCTTCAGGGTCGATCGGTCGACCGGGCCTCCGCATACCGTCCCAGACTGTAACAAACCAATGACAACATCATTAAAACGCCAAATAATTAATTATTATTTAATTAACCATACACTAAACATTCCAACTCGCCTATCTATCTATTCAAAAACGCTGCAAATTCTTTTACACGGGTTGATTATTCCTTGGACCAGGAGCATGGGGACTCCCTCCAATCGATTCAGCGTCCAAAATTTAGTGGAAAATGATTCCCCACACGCCTAGGTACCAAAAATCTCGAAAATCCACTTTTGACATAGGTAGATATATACCCATTTTGACCCATAACCTCTGTTAGTGTACGCCAATCGTCCCGGGACCCGTCTCATTGGATTCAGCATCCAAAATTTAGTGGAAAATGATACCCCACACGCCTAGATTGCCGAAAATATCGAAAATCCATTTTCAAAATACACATTTTGACCCCTACCCAAATTTGGTCCAGATCGGAGAGATTTACTTTTCGCATAAAAACATAGGTTTATTATTCAAGGAATAACCAACCAAAATTACAACTAAACTTTGCTCCATTTAAATCTACTACTGAATGCGTCATAAATATTGATCTTAATTTCTATAAACTATATTTCATAGAAGCCAAAATATTGTTCTCTTTTGAAATGAATAAGGTGGTTGCAGAGTGACTACGAACAATTTGTGCAATTTAGAAGCAAAAGTGAATATAACGTGTAACTGAAGCAAATTAACCATTTTCTACCCAAAGAAATTCAACCTGATACTACATAATTTCACTTTGGTAGAAATCATCACAAAAAATAATAAAATAATCATTATTTTGCGGTTAAAAAAATGATATAGGAGCATGCGAATATAGGTAGGTTGGTAACAGACCCTTTGAGAAGGGGATTAGAGGGCTTTTGGCATATTGTGACTCTTAAGAGGGTCTTAATTCGATAACTTAATCCCTAGTCTAGAGGGTGCCTTGGTAGAAATGAAAGCCAGGTACCTTTCAGCAACTCCTCTACCTGGCACGGGTCCATCAGGTAAGTAACCAGAGAAGCAAACATTACAAATTCTCCATTTTTTCCTTTTTCGTGAACTAATTTTTGATATTTTTGCCAGTAAAAGACCATGAATACACCTATTGTACATTTAGCAATTGCATACATAACATTCTATACAGATACAAAAACAATATTTAAACAATCAAAACAAAAAATGTATACCTATCTGCATGCAGTCAGGACTTTTATGTTGAGCAAAGAGGATTTGTGTATTCTATTAACATTTCCTACTTCCATGTGCTCAAAAGGACCTTTAAATGGCTACAGGTAAAAAAGGGGATGCCGCCATTAAAAACCACGCAAAAGAGTGGGGATACAATCAGCCAATGAGAGACAAGTCAAACTGACCTCACATCTCCCAATGTTCAACCAAAAGGGATGCAATCTTTTTGCCACACTTATGACCTTTTCACAACTGTTTCTCAAGTGACATTCAATATTGCTGTTTCCGTATCTCCACCTAACATTATACTGCATGAATGACCATCTATGTCACCATCAATGTATAAAAAGCGCGGGCAAAGCCTGAAAAGATGCCTCATTGTGTTACAGACAAAGTAAAGGGAGTGGCAGAAACATGATTGCCGATATAAATAAAATTCTCTACCAAAATAAGCCCACTTGTTTGGCGTTATTATGTCTCTTAGACTATGCCAGGCTTGAAGAATAGGATATATTTTGTATTTTCTGAAATTGTTTTCAAATATGTCCAAGATCAGACTGCAAGATCCAGTTCAGATCAAGGGTAGGAGTAGTCTAGATTCAATTTCATGAAACAAAACTATATAGGGTACATGTTTCCCTCCCTTCTTTAATACTGATTTCATGTATTGAATTACAGGTAAACCATCGCAGGGTGAATCTTGTAAAGGAGCCCCTTTTGCAAACCAAACTCACCCTGAGTTGGCTGTATATTTTTGGAATACAGTGTCCCCCCCCCTTCCCCCATAAGATCTTCCAAATAGGAGTAAACACACAAATTTGTTTACAATCTTTATATTTTGTAGCAAGGATCCAAATATCTCATATTTGCTCACTCCAAACAACAGTGCAATGATGCGCAAGAGACACAAACTTTTTTATTTTTATTTTTTGCAGATTCGGATTTTACACAAAATTCCGTTAAAGTCTGATCCCTCAATCAATTTTATTGATTGCGCGCAACCTATTCAGCAAGCACGCAAAAATGCGCAACCCCAACATTGTCAAGGTGATGATAGTGAACCCTAAGTGTGGCACATAATTTTCACTGTTTTTCCCCGCTGATTTACAAGATCCTATCCGTTTCTTGATTCGACTCAAGGTTTGTTAAATAACTACCAAAGTTGTTAATTTTGCGTGGAAAAATCATCTTTTTCAGCGCCTGTTGCACGTAAAATATCATAGCGTAGCTATTAAGTAACCTTTAATTATTTCATTTGTAGATTTCTCCCTACTATGAGAGATTCAGGTAATTTCTACCATCAGGTCATGCCAACTGACAAAGATTCTTGTTCAGATTGATAAGTTGACAGCCAATGGCAACAGTTTTAGGACTTAGTACGAATGAGATTTCTCTTCAATCGATTTGTGCCTAAAATCTCAAATTTGTAGCAACAAAAATGGCTTCAAAAGAAATAAAAACAATTTCATTCCAAAAGTAAATACAAATAAAAGCTCCAAACAACATCAACGTGCAATTCTACCATTGACAGTGTTTCATATTAGAACTTACACATTCCTAAATCCATTATTGGCAGACTGAAAACACGTTGATACGTCAGTAATTTGTAGATTTTCTCAGAAGAATTATACTTCATTTTTTTTAGATTTTGTTTTAAGTCAGAACTCTGAAATTTAGATTTACCTGACAACTGAAGCCCTTCGAAAGCGGTGGATCGGCTTAGAGAAATGACGTCACACAAAATGTCTTAAGTATCACTACCGTAACAAACGTTTTGAACGGAGAAGAGAGGGTTAAGACATTGCATGAGGTGATAACAACAGCAAGAACAAATCAGTTTTTTTCACATTTTATTTCAATTATGTTAAAATGTACTAACAAATTACAGGTAACTCGAAATAGATTAAGAAACATCTTCATAAGGCATCATTTTGAAAGTAGAAATCCTTTATACACAGTGATGTGTGGAGGTCTAGGAATTAAGGACCGCGCAGATAGTTAGAAGGCAAATTTATAACCCTACAAATTTAGGAATTCACGACTAGATTTAGATTCACCTAAAATGAAGGGATTTACGAAGGTTTTGATGACAAATATGGACCGGGATAAGTCAATTTAATATAGGATGTCGTCAAAACGAATAAAAGCAGTTCAATTTAAAGGAAATTTTAATTTAGAATATTTTCAAAACTTGGCCGTGAATTTATTCGTGCCCTAATGACTAAAATGATCACCAACGGGACGAAGATTTTGTTTTAAACTAGAAATAATAATCACGTTTAGGACAAAAACTTGTAACCGAGACGTCGCCTACAAAGTGAAGTTATCCCAAAATCTATTAATAAAGCGAAAAACTCAACAAGAAAAAACCAAAATAAAAAACCACACAAAAAACACCAACTACCTAACGACAACGTAAAGACAACGTTTAAATAAAATCTATAACCGCGTAACATTCAACCTAAGGCACAAACGATAATTCCCATCCCTTAAAGGAATCGTTCCATAAAATCAAAAATACTGGTAACACGAAAAACAAACCAACCCTTTTTTTCACGAATACGGTACATCAAATTATAGTATGAACCATTCGTGCGCTTAAAACTAAATAGAAATTATTATATGTAGTATGCTAGGTAATAAATATTGGTGGGGTATGTTTCGTAGTTTTAAAAATTATTGCCATTTTAATTTGGTACAAGGGAGATCAAAGTGCGAGTACAGTACAGCGCCTCTTTGTGTGGGGACCACGAATCAGTACTGTGACTGTAATACAGCATTGTTGAATACTTGTGGGCATGTTGGTTCTGCCTTAGAAATGTAAACTATTGTTGGGGGTTGGCAAGACTGATCTAGTCTGGTGAATTGTGCTGCTAGCAGGGAGAGTCAGGGGCTGGCAAAATGATCTAGTCTGAT
>CM034000.1:7546034-7630104 GCA_019603395.1 Cyrtorhinus lividipennis
AAAACCGAAACTATTTTTCCGCTGCTGCTGATTCGGCTTGTGACTCTGTTTATTACCTCTCATTCCCATGGTATGTGTCGAAAACAATAACGTAAAGTTATTGGAGAATTAGGATTGGACTAATTGCTTAGGTTTGAATAAATAGATCATTTTGGGGATAAAATACGCAAAAGGAGATGATATTTGACAACAAATACGACCGTAAGATGCCTTGGCGAAGGGAAGGAAACACTAATAATCCTCTTGTGGCAGCAATATTTCTGAGTGCTTTCCAATTAATATAAGATCGTCGACAGTCCTACTCGAGAAAGAGGGTTCTGTCATTAGAGTTCCCTCTTAATGTTCGAGGCCCGCTTTTCCAGTGTAATTGAAGAAAATAGGCGTCTTTAAATCCCCCTTCAAAATGACAATGTCAACACTTGTCTTAATAGATCAGTAATCACGTCGGCGGGGTTAGTTGAGCTGTTTACCCAACGGGTTCTGAATTGATCGCTTTTGACATAGGACAGTCCAGAGTCCCAGATTCCAGTGTTCGCTTCGATTGGGCCAAACAAAACTCTGGCCATACGTTGCCGTGTACCATTTGTTATCAATGTCTTGCCAATTAATATTCTACTTGAGAATACGCACAGCTTACTGGTGGGCGCACGCATGAGTTGTGTCGAACCACCCTCTTACTGTTGGCTGTAACGCTGGGTTGTAATTCAAGTACACCATTCCATCCATGCGCTCAAGAAGTCATCTTGCGAGATGGAGGCATAAGATTAATATGTAGGAAATGAGAGCCCTCCGAGCACTCACCGTCTCCGTGTAAATACAGTGGCTGTATGGAAAGAGTCGAAATAAATTGTAATTCGACCGACTCGCGTTATAAAAGAACCGCATGGGAAAGGGCTCTTTTGAAAAAGGTCGGGGAAGGAATTTCCTTCCCCCATGTTTTTATCAGGCCCTTGAAAATTTCGTATTCAAGTTTCATTCACTTTCTGCATTCGAACTCTCCAATGTAACATCTCTCTCTGCGCAATTTGAATGCTGTTCGTCAATCAGTAATCAATTCCCCGCTCAGAAACCTTCTTCCAGTAGCACAACGTACTTACAGTCGAGCACGATTGAATGTAGGGCTGCTGCTCGCGCTGGTCTCACGAGTAATTTCCTCCAATATCACTCTGTAAATGGAGTCTCAGCAATAACTGATTAGCCCGATGGCGCCTAAATTTCCTTCGAGGGCGTGCGGTTGTGTGAGTTAAGACTTAGTGCGCCCCTTCACGGGGTCGAAGGAATTAAGTTATCAGTTCCAACTCCTATCCGACAGACCTCATTCTCTTCAGCTTTCCTCTAACTCCTTTAGCGACGAGCTCGAAGAGGTTTAGGACCAATTAAAAGCCCGAGGTCGATACAAGACCCCCACTTCTCGGCCATAATGTACAATCCTGTTTGAATCGGAACTAGGTATCAACTTCATTCCAATTGCGTCGGAAGGGCACAAACGTCAGGAAGATTAATCGCGATCGATCTTGTCCAAGGGTATCGAATATGGCCGAGATGGATGAAGCACGCAGTTGAACAAGGAGTAATTATACTGCGACAAATTGCCCCGACCGATCTAGTTCAATCATCGAGTGGAATAGATATACGAATCAATACCTCATTATTACTCCAAACAATTATAATTGTACGCTAGTTTGTATTTTATTTAGTCATTGAAATAATGAGGTACGATAAGAAACAAGCAGACAAAATAACAACTTTAATGTGTATGTACATATATTTTATTTTCATAAATACAATAGTATCATATCTCTAGATCTAATGATACGACACTCAGCAATTTGCTGTAGATAAAGACGTCGTGTCATAAATGCGCGGAATGGTTTGATCGTTTAAAATGATGATAGAGACAACCCAAGGCAATTTTTTCATTATTCAGACAGAGGAATGGAGAGAATCGGATTGATATCTTGAAAAGGAATTAGAAAAGAGGAGAACAGGGTTTTTATTCCTCTTAAATATCGAGTCGAGCGGGGGAAGGTTTCAGAGGGTTTCAACTGGTAACCTCAATAGCTGATGAAAAAAAGGGAGAGAAAAAGAGAGATTAGCAAAGGGAAAAAAAGGATAATATTACAATGGAGTCAAAGGATGCCTGTGAACGATAAAACTGGATAAAATGTCTCTCGTGTCGCGCCTATTCTCGGAAATCTTCCTATCCAGACGCTCGTAGAGATATTTATTAATGTCGGAATTGGAGAATAGAGGCCCATCTACCACTCGAACATGGTCGCAACGTTGTAACGTTCTGGTTCAGAAGGGAGGTTTCGAGGATAAAACACTCATACTGGAAAATGGTTTTCTTTTTTTATCGCGGCAACGAAGGTTTGAAAAGACAAAGAGTCTAAAGAAACTTCTGAACTATCATATATAACTTCTAAACCAGGCATTAGTAGTTAAGGATATAAACAGGCATAATAATCTAAATAAGGGCATATGAATTTAAAACGAAGTCAGCGAACAATTTCAACTCATGTCCTCGATATAACCAAGCATGTAGAGATTTGCATTGATAACCCTTCAATTAGTGACCATTTCATGCCTATTACACTCAGAGTAATGTGCAAAACACCAACAACTTTTTTTAAACTTTGTTGTTTGTATTATTGTCATCCACTATTAGCTTTGTCCTAGCTGGGCTCAGTAAGCAGTGCCTGACGTCAATCTGTGGCGTATCCCTTCCCCCTCGCTGCCCTCATTAACCCTTCAACCCTAATCTACGATTTATACATATTGCCCATAATTCAGGAAAAGAAGCGTATCATTGTAGAAAAAGCGCTTTTTGTAATGCGCCAAAAATTTGACTGAAGTTCAGGCAGGCATGAATAATATGACATCACGATCATTTAATATGAAGAAGGATTCATGCTGCTAGAAAATTAAGAGGGATAGTGTAGTGATTCTCCGTTTTTTCCCTCCATTGTCTGATGCTAATGAAACCTTCATTATCTTGACGTCACTTGGAAAGTTCAATTCTTTCGTAAAAACTCAAATGTAAAATTTCATGAGAACTGTTTTCGCGTTCCAGAAGCATAAAAATTATCACATTCGTATGGACAGCCCAAGATCCAAAATTTTTCAAAAATTAGTGTGTAAATTGTCCTTAGATTGTTCAGAAGTTGGAATTTTTCGTCGAAATTGCGTTATATTCGTGGTTATTTAAGGCTACGTTACTCATGATCATTTTCTCTTGCTATTCCGAGTTATCAATGACGAGTCTTTTGTTGTGGCGCTAGATGATTCACCCTCGAAACGACTCATAGACGAGATACCTACAACCGAGACATTGTGTAGACTATTCTACACATTAAATGAATTGACGTCGCAACATTACGACATCAAAAACCTCAGATTTGAGGAACCCTGTATGTTCCGGTACGAATTTATGTTCGCTCAGCGTATCCTCTTGGCATTTTCCGCAGGTAGATAGCGCCATTATCATTGTGGGTACCACAGTCGTAGAAAGAATGTTAATGACTGACATTCAAAGTCATCCTCTCACCCTTATCTAAAATAGTTATAAATCGTTAGGATCGTGGTTAAGCTGATTGGTTATGTACCATTGTAACATCACCCCGGGCTGCTTGGAAATGCGGCAAAACGAACCAATCAAACTGAATAGATCCTGGAAAGTTCTCAAACCGGAGCCTGTGGCAGCGAGATATCAAAAACTCGAACTTGTTTGATAATAGGTCAGTCGTGAATCGAATCGTTCCAAAAGTTAACTTAGCAGTCATAATGAACGGCTCTTTTGAACCCAGGACACAGGGCCAAAAAAAAACCCCTAAATACAACCCTCAACGAAAAACGA
The DNA here is from genome assembly GCA_019603395.1 of Cyrtorhinus lividipennis. NCBI lineage: Eukaryota > Metazoa > Arthropoda > Insecta > Hemiptera > Miridae > Cyrtorhinus > Cyrtorhinus lividipennis. The sequence continues at coordinate 7,549,891 of CM034000.1, forward strand.
ACAAGAAACAAAAACTGGAAAAATGGGCCTTCAGTATTAGCGGGGACTGCAGCGAGTTTCAGGGCTGGAGAGTTCGGGTAGCTTAGGAACTTTGAGCGCAACTGTTACCAATTTACAGGCGGAAACTTCCCTCATAAATCGGTTTTGTGCCCTCTCGTGGCCATTCTTATCCCCGGTATCCAGCTTCCTCTGTAGGATCAGTTTGTCATCTTTATTTCGTTCCAAGAATATAAACGCAACGGGGGCCGCAAGGTATTATCGGGGGCGGTAGTTGAAATTTATGACACCTGAAAGTAACCAAACCCTTCAGTATTAAGACCAAGATCCTCAATTATCAAATAACGCTCCCATTTTTTTTTTTTTTTTTTTTTTTTTTCAAATAAGAGATTTTCTAAAAATTTAAGGAGTTTTTAGGCCGGTAAAAGTTGTTTGACGACTTATAATAGGCTGTTGAATGGCTCTCGCTGAGCACAGTGGTAATTTTTTATTTATTACTTTAATTTATATGATCTGAGTACTTTGCACCTCAACTTCATATATTTATTTAATATAGCATAAACAAAGGCTTGAATACCTCATGTGTCATATACTCTCTCCTCACTTCTCCGTCAAACGTCTTGTTAAAGCTCAGTAAATGGGGATGAAAATAAGAAAAAAATGGGTGATTACACCCCTTTTCTACTGCGCATTAGAAGGCAAAAGTTTATTTTTGTTGAGATTTTTCCGGAATGGTTGTTCCCCCCCGTTGAGGGTTTAATTAAAATCCCTTCAAAGAACTGCCTACTGCGAGTATTTCCCTCTTATCTCGAAAAAGGGTTTCCCCCTCCTGAAAGGACGAGCAAGGAAGGTGGAGGGGCCTATGTCAAACCCATCTAGGACCAATCTCTTAGGACCATCCAGAAAAAAAGGGTAGAGGTTTGCTTGTTTGTACCCAATATTACCACCAGGTTTTGTGTGATTGTTCAGAGGTTAATGACAATTCCAACGTGCTTGTTTAATTTTACGCGTTTACACGTTGTGTCACGACAAGAATTAATTAAATCAGATCAAAATAACCCATGTATCGTATATGAGCATGATCAAGAAAATATCTGGCTGAAAAATTCACGACCTTAGCGATAGGACGAAGATCAACCCATAAACGAGAACTATAAAAACGTAGTCCTTCCTTGTCTCAGTTCCATAAGCTTAAACAGCCTGATCATCATCTGTCTCGCACAAGGTTAGCTCCTTCTCAGTCAGAAAACCAACCTTATTCGTGTCATAACTAACCAGGAAGGTAAATGCAATCCATTAAGAGCCACTTTGATCGAACCAGCTGATCTCAATAGGGAGCGGAACTGGAAAGCTGTCCCCGTGATTAGCGAAAAGTCCTCGTTGTAGCCCAAGTAATTTGTTAATGGATCACCAAACGTTTTACTACAGATCTTGTCAGAGATTTACACGTCCTTGATGAGAGTAGTACTCTTTGTCCACTGGGTGAATGCATCGAGTCATGTTGGATTTCACATTCGCAACCCAACGAATATACTAATTAATTTTTGCCCTCAGATTAGATAGAATGATTCGTTTCCACAAATTTCAATGAAAAAACAGCTTTATTACGAAATCGGGCTAAAAGTGAATCATTAATTATCTAGTGGAGTGTAATAAAGCGTACAAAAAAGAGAATTACTGAAATAATTCTTATTGAAAGTGATAATCAAATCTATTTACGGGCAAATAAATCCGGTAATGTAGAAAATAATGTCCAATATTGACTGATGCGGGAACCAAATAGATAACTGGTAGGACTAAGAGGGGTATCTAGCCATTTCCCAACAAGGATTGTAGAGTATTTTGTTTTAAATGATCAGCTTTCCCTGCATCGCGTTACAGGCGACATTGCCCTCGAGCAATTCACATCTTTGTGATTGCTGTAAAAATACTACAAATTCTTCCGATATGGTTTATTAGTACTTGAATCATGAATACGGGGAAAACAGTGAGTGTCTAGGACTCGTTTCGATCGATTCAGCGACCGAAATATTGTGCAACGTGATACCCCAGGCCTCCCCAAAATCTCGAAAACCAAGGTAGAAAAAATCCCATTTTTAACTGTAACCTCCCCGAATTTGGGCCGACCGGTCTGAAAAGTTTTGAGAACCAACAAATGCCGAAATCTCTTGTCGAAGTCTCTGATCCAATTTTTTTTTTTCGAAAATGTTCTACCTACTTACTAAAATGGCGTGAAAACTCTAAGAAATTTCAGAACTCCTGAATAGCCAAGTACTACTGCAAATTTATGATCAACTAATTGCCACTAGCGAGATTGGATGTGTTTGGAGAGGGAATCTTCGTCTTCTGGGTTTTTCTCATCCCAGCATTCACGGCACAACAAGTGTACAAGAGGATGACGGGTATTTCTTGTAAACACGTATTGTCATAGACTCAGTTTTCCCCAGAGATAAACGAAGAGAGGTAATGCACTGATCTGAAAACTGGTGTAGAGGAGTGCTTGGCTGATGGGTTAGTCCAGGTTCTCACGTTTATCGCCCGACAACAATCGGCCTCGGCAATCGTTTTAATTGGGTTTCTGCGGCGGAGTCTGGGCAGAATAGTGAGGCCCTGAGGGATGAGAGGGGTGCACAGAACGAACGCCAGAGAGGGCTTCGAACGAGAAAGTCGCAGTAATTAACGCGGGCACCCTCCCCCCTGCATTTGACCCCTTCCTCCTGCCAATTACAAAACAAGTGATGAGGGAACGACGAGGGGTCTTCAACCGGGTGTTCGTGCTGATGATGATTTGAAAGACAACCCTAGGGGGAATCAACGTACCTACGCTCAGAATCGGCTTTTGATTTGTGGCTTCGTAAGTCATCGGCCCCAATTCACCTGTCCGCGATTCACCACCCAATCAATTCAGCGCCCCGTCATCTCCCAACTTCGGTGAACGCCTTTCCTCGGCTGCTGCAACTTCAGGATCGAGAGCGATCAATCGCCATTCCTCAGTCAAGAAAAAATCAGATTTTTTTTTTTTACAACTGTTAAAGTAGGAATTACACTCAAACCAAAGAGACACAAAAACATAAGAGTAGTTTTGTATTTTACGAGGATGCAGTTCAACATTAAACATTTCGTTGAAATGAAATTCTTCAAATTCGTTCTGTTGGGTTATTGCTGAGTATGACTGAATAGGAATCAGAACTCGATGAGCTCAGATATTTCTCTTTTTTCCGACCCATTGACGTAACGAGGTACCTAATGGAACCAATCCCAAAGCGGGCATTAGTTCCCGAAGGAAACTCCAACGAAGAACGGCGTAGGGTGGATCGTGGGTGGGGGTTCTTTCTCTCAGGACGAAGACAAGAAAGAAAAGAGGCCACTCAGTCATTAAAGGAGAAACTTGGCGCTCAGTAAAAGCCTCGAGTCGAGGAATCAGAGCCCAATCAGCGATACGGAGGTTCTAAGCTTCTTACGAAACCCCTGATTGCTTCAGTTCAGCCGTCCAATTTAAGCACACACCCCCTACCATACTACTACTGACAGCATGATGCCGTCACGACAATCTCAGCTTGTCTCTGCTATGAATTTTCTATCCCCACAAATTTTTAAATAAATTGTCCAACGAGCAATCACAACTCACCCCTAACAGCTAAAATTTGTTTGAAACAATATAGCGTTCATTGAACGTTGATGCTTACGTTAGATTGAGCATGCTGTAAAATGACTGCGGCCTGCAAGTGAGACCCGACTAAAGTCTCGGTGTTTTTCCGCTCAAACGCAGTGGAACGCCTTTGAATGTTTATATTTCTTTATAACAACTAAGTAAAGAAGAGAGGGTATTTTCTATTCGGCTTGTTCAGACGCTAAAAGGAAGTCTTAGAAGAAAACCGATCATCAACTCTAGATGAAGCAGAATATGAGTAAGAAATGGAATTATCTTCTCCACAAAATTTATTGGAGAAATGGAAACATGATTTTTTGGGTCAAGCAAAAAGACAGTAGATTTTAGATGAGTTTAAAAAAAATTAAGTTATGAGGTTCATATAGGAATTCCTTGATTGAACTTTTTGGATCAGCAGGGACATCAAAAAGGGAACTTAATACACCCATTGTGCTAAAAAGTTTCTTTTAAGCTTTACTCAATATCAATACTTGATAATTTAATTAATTAACGGCCTTGTTGGAAACGTAACAAATTAAATTCCTCTGAAGTCCTTTGTTAGATCCATTCATATCCGCGAGGCTTAATTTTCCAGTTATACGCCCACCATCTCGGCTAAAAAACCGGCGTTATCTCGCTATTCGTAAGCCTCAGGAATCCCGGTACATCGAACAGTGCATCACATTCAGTAGGAAGGGAGATCGAACATTCCTCTCTTGTAATATTTTGAATAGAGATACAGATTTTTTTTTTATTATTTTTTTTTTTTTCAATATTTCATTCTAGTTGGATGGTTTGCGTACCTCATATCTGAAGCATATAAAAATAAAGGCAGATTGTTCCTGGGAAGAATGCGGCTTTTTGAATACCTTCCCCCGGAGGGAACATTGATTTTGAGGAACGAATAAAAATTCTCCTCGAAGCTTCATGTTGATATTTCGAGATTATGCGACTAAACCGCTATTACAGACTTCAAAATAGATTCCGTGAAAAATATGGATGAGAACAGGTATTATCAGAACGTACTAGCAGAATGCTCGATCACAGAGATGCTCAAAAGCTCGGGATAACCCACGGCAATCATCACTGACTGGCGTAAATTCACTGCATGAAAATTAATAGTGTTTTTGCGGAATGTCCTCCCGTTTCCACCGAGCCACCCTCTGATTCATAATTCTTTGATACGTTACACGTTTGAGCGTTTATCGTACATGATTGCGAACGATTTGAATAAAGCGTGTAAGGTGTATTGACAATTTTCAATTTTAAAAAATTGGTCAAATCAGTGAGGCGGTTAAGAAGTCTATGAAGTGACATACAGAAGCGTCTTTTCATCGTAGTGTCACTTTGATATAACAAGCAAGTTGTAATACAATCGCTTTTGACTTTTTACGTAATCTGACTTGAAGGTGACATTTGTTCAAGACTTAGAGGTTGGTGTAGTTGCAGGTGTGAACGATTATAGAAGCAACCACGGCAAACGTTTAGGCGCAGCCCAAAGCGTTGGTTAGCAAGGGTTGGTAGTAATTAATTTAATAACGCCGAGTTGATGGCCTGAGAAACTGATACGGATGGCGGTGGAAGGGGTCCCCTTGTTAAGCCTTACCATCTGTCTCCTCTAAGCTTGACACCGACTGAGTTTCTCTTTTCGGAACAAGCAAGGTAGCACGCGTGACATATGTCTCAACCCCTTGCAAATCCAAGCTGCCTCGAGATGGGACGAGCAGAAATGGAATTTACTACTTCCTTTGTCAACAACCTAAGTTCGTGTTTCCACGATTACTGATTCTGGGGAGTCCATGAGAGAAAACGCTGAAAGTCCGTCCATTCTCAGGTGTTGGTTATTCCTCGGACCATGAGCATGGAGACTCACTCCAATCGACTCAGCGTGCAAAATTTTGTGGAAAATGATACCCCTCACGCCTAGGTACCAGAAATCTCGAAAACACATTCGAAATAGGCAGATAGTTACCCATTTTGACCCGTAACCTCTTCCGGTGAGCGCCAATCGCTCCGGGACCCATTCTCATTCGATTCAGCGTCCAAAATCTAGTCGAAAAATAATATCCATAATAGATCGCCTAAGATCTCAAAACCCCATTTTTCAAAATAAATACACATTTTGACACCATCCCTTCCAGCAGAGCTCGTACCATATGACTTCAAAAAGATATAATGTTGGAACTGAATATCCAATCATCGACATTAGCCGCAAGTTCTTCTTCCATTGCTTGGCTCAGTCAAGTTTTAGAGTAGACTATGAATTCGTCGTAGCTCTGAACGTAATAAGTGATGCTAATTATCCATAATGAACTCTTTAGACAGTCTAGCTTAGGTTGATTTGATGAAAGGCCTGTTGAAGAAAAGATGCCCTTGCACAAAACACTTTAAGAAATTATAGGTACCTTTTACCGACCCCAAGAAAATCCAGCCTTTCTTCCTTAATTAACTCGCATTTAATTAAAAATTCTCGGCGTTCATTATGTTCTCTTCATAAGACAAAGCGTAAGAGAAGAAGTAAAATAAATGAAATGGTTTTCCTCTTTTAAGTCCGATTCTTTTGTACTGTTCACGGTGAGTCCTTGTGTTGTGGGGAAACAAGGGGTTTTCACCAACTTGGGTCGTAGAAATGGTAGATAGCGTAGGAGGTGAAGCGACAGTTCGAAGCGAAGTCCCGAGAAAGGAGATGATAAATCAGAGAAAATGGTTTAATTATGCAATGCGAGAAACGTTCAAGGTGTGAGTAGGGTGACTCGAATAATGTGAAGGTAAAGATGTGAGCGGGAATACTAACAGGAGCCTCATGCAGACTTTGTATGGAGCACTCATTAAGAAGATGGTAGATGAGATGGTGGAGATGGATGGTCAATATTCGAGAAACTGATGAAGATATCTTTCTAGAAAATGCATGCGTAATGAGGTTAGAGTGATTATTTTGGAGAAACGCAGCTACAAAAACTAGTCGGATATTTTCGGAGCATTTTCTGCTGAATAATATATTTTTACTAAAGAACAACCTCAGGCAATTGTTCTTCAGAGGAATGGAACCCAACTTTTTCAATGAAAACCACTTCGACATTCTATGCACAGCATCCGTCATGAAAGATAGTTCAATTAAAATGATAGAATGCTGCAAACAATTCCACAATGAGTCATTGAGTGCATGTGGCTCGTGTGAGAAAGCGTATTCAAAGGTCTCTAGAGAAGGTAACTTACTAAGAACATGGACAAAGAATTTATTTCTAATAAAATACTCATTCAAAAATTATACTCTTCTTGGCTCGTAGGCACGCTACATTGGCGTGCAGCAGTCGGTTCTGTCTACACCTCATTTATTTATTTATTTAGTGAAAACGAAACCCTATATGACTAGATTCCAAAAAATATTTTTTAAAAAACCAATCTATGTATCCCTTTTTACCCGGACCCTGCCTCAGTTCGGGGTGATCAGGGCCACAAACTCAACAATAGGGGCATAAGGGATATCATTAAAACTAGATTAGGATTTTAAACATTGTTACACCTTATACGAGATAGTAAACTCGATGAAGATCATTCCTAAATTGACCGGTGGTCTCTTTCACTTTCTCAATTTAAAAGCGGTTCTTATATCACTTGAATGAAAACATCTACCGATCTCCTCGTCCTCATGCGGTAGCGATAGGATGTTTAGCCTTAGAGAAGGTATAAGCAAGCGTGCTCAAGCCACATTCCAAGCTGTTTCATAAAGACCTAAGTAAACACGACCTCAGTAAAACTCCTAAACCTTCGTTTATTGCGCGGGTAAGATTCATCACTCTACCCTAGTTCAAACCTGAATATACCAACCAACGTCTTTTACTATACAGCCTCGTTGCTTCCTTTGAGGATCTGATTGATTACCGAACGCTAGGTAAAAATTCAGTGAAGGATAAAGCAGGAAAAGAAAAACGTTCTCTTGAACCAGTCGACATTCCTCAACCGGACCTGGAAGGTCGACATGTTGTTAAGTATACCATAGAAAATCCCTAAACCGGAATCCATTCTCCGGACCGACAAATAGCCGTATCACAATCGCAAGTTTCCACCGAACTCCTTCAATCAAGCCACGAATAAGCCGGTAATCCAATTTTGGTCACCCTCGCTCCGTCCGGCGCTTAACCATTCCTCTTGTCCATAGGAGCCAGAGAAGGTTTTAGTATTCCACCCCTGATCGGCATTAACATTCTGTCCCGTAATTGGCGACCCATCTTTTTCCCCCAATTGTTCTTCCCTAGTCACTCCAGATCCCTGGCTCAAGCATTGATGACGCCCATCGTGAGGATATTCCTAATGAGACGCCATGTTCAATCGACGAAGAGCACATGGTAATTTAATACGTCAATAACTTAATAAGTACATTGCGTACCCTTTTAATTAACTTAAGGCGTATTCTGAAGGTAATAGACAAAGTAAATGTTTGGTTCGCTTAACCTTTGCTAGAATAAACCCACATTAGGTACTTTTCCATTCAGCCAACCTCGGCCAGATTCCTTGAAGACAGGATGCTTAGAAGTATTTTAACAAACTGCGACCTACCTCTACACACTTAGTGACTGCTTGACTCACTGAAACATATTACACATTAATTAATAATCAATTATTATTATTCTATCAATATGATGTCTACAACTACTATAGAATTCTGTCCATCATGCCTTATAGACTCCAAAACATCTTATCAGATTTGATAAATTTATTCTAGCTAACCATTGCTCTACACGTCACACAGTCGTGCTAAGTTGCAATCGCTTGCGCAATACACAAACAAATGCAATTAAAAATTAAAATAATTAAAAATATGCTTGTAAGTGGAACCCACCCAGGGGTATATCAGATGTTGTCTCCAGCAGCTATTTTTGTTAAAAGGAAAAAAGAGGAGCACCCTTTTCCAACAGACCAACAGCCAGGGGAAGCAGGTAGAGGAGGAGGAAGACAGGTTCAGACTTAGGAGTCCCCATTAGCCGCAGTTTCAAGGGGAACTTCGTACTATCATCCATGAATTCAGAATAATTCATATTACGTACCTAAGCTATATAATATGGATGATAAATACCGCGTACCAGTGGATGAGGATGAAAGGGGAAATGCACCACACAACTTCTAGGAGGAAAGGGAATGTACTATTGCGAGAGACAGCTTGCAGGCGTCTTTGCCTTTATAATAAACAAAAACAATATATTTTCTTAAGGATGTCAGGGAGGGCAGTCCGAGAGGAAGGACTTCCTCTCTGTTGCCGGGCCCCCTTTCCTTGACACGTAACCCCCTACGGGTTTTCGGGCAAGTAGGGTGATTTCAGAAACAACAATTAATTGAATTTAACCAATACCTGGTGAAGGGATTCCAAGTCAATGAACAACCAATTTGCCAATAATTAGTAAATTATTGAAAGAAAGAATGATGAAGGTCTTTCAAATTCATAATTCAATTCCATAAATCATTCATGTGGGCGTCATATGTAACTCCATTATCTTGGGTAATCTAGAATCCAAGGCAAGTATTTTATCACTCTCGATCAACTAGCCAGATTATTCGGTTGTTACCGGCAATTTTTTCGTTTGATTCGTGCTGACGCGGAAAGAGGTGGACGCGAAAGAGCACCTAGGCGCTGAATGAAATGCTTTGAAAAAGCCAAAGCAGACCACTGTTGTGCCGGTTGTTTGAGATGCATTCAACCGGCTGACGCGTCCATTTCAAACCCCATTGTTGTTTTTAGGGAGAAGTAGAACAAAGTTGGCGAGAGCCGGCGATAAAAAAACAAAAAAAGACCAGTTCGATGGCGCTTTTTGCCGGCCCGTTTTTCACTCTCGCAAACTGTTCGGAAAAGAGAAAATTTAGTATCATCATTCGCCTGACAGTTGACGTGGTCTTGTCAGTGAATGGTGGGGAAATGGAGAGAAATTTATTCAGGGAAAGCGGTGGTCGGGAAAGCGCAGTGATATTACTCGGTCGTTTTCCCTTAATGCATCGCCATCGGTCATACGAGATAGGAGGCAAACAGTGGAAATGAAAATCTTCCATCCTCCAACTAGATTGGACAATAAGCGATGAGCAATCTTGCGATTGAAATTGGGTGGTATCGGGTTTCAGATTTCAAATTCGAAGCAGCTCCGCGGCTATCGAGTGCTGCCCGTCAATGAGATCGTTGGGAAATACGATATCAGTTAAACGCTTTCCAATCCATCGCGTCTAATAATCCTCCGCATTCCCATTTGCAAAGCTTTCCGTACAACGGACAATGCAAGCTATTATAGCGTGGCTGATATTCCCCATAATATTATCATTACCCAGTTAATCATTTCAAACTTGTTTCGATCCTTCATGAGGATGATTCTCTCGTTAAATACCCTATTCTACGGGCGGAAAATAGCGACCACGGAAAGTAAACGCAGACATTCGAGTACCTACTTTCCAATGCTTTGAACTTCCGAATTCCCGAACCAAAACCCCAAATTCTCCCCTAATGAACAAACTCATTCTTCAATAGTTAATGTACAGTCTGAAACCCAATTCCATCGCGTAATAATTCTCAAAATACCAACCAATATTGAGATCATGAATAACCCTAAATAACACAATTCACGCAAAGCCGAGGAGAAGGCCGGATGGAAACAAAGGTAGAGGATATCAGATTTCCATCAGCGGAGAAAACGGAAATGAACAAACTCAACAAGAGCCCAGAAAGGCCAGAGGAGGGATTCGCGTTTCAGAGGTGGGAGACCAGTAAACCAAACTTAGAATTATTTATGCTTGCAGGCGGAGTTAGGATTCATAATTGTAGGAGGGATTCGTCTCCACTCATAATCTGTTATCTAATTTTGCCCTTTCAGTGCCAATGTAGAATCAAAATCAAAGTTCACATTTCTTTTAAACGAACAAGGAAAGTAGAAGTTGAGTGAAAGTATGGGGCACAGATTTAAGCCAGGATTTTTATGTCAAATCACCAATGCTGCCCTCCTTAATGGGTAAGGATTGAAACTTGTTCTGATTATTTCTCCCATGGTCCCTCACTGCCTGAGTACAGACGAATTCAGCCAACAATCACCACGAAGAGCATCTACACTCACAAACAAGTGGTCACCCATCCAAGAAGTAACAACGTTCGGATCTTCTCACGATCAGAAATCGATCGATAACAGGTTGATTTACCGACAAATGATAAAAGCCGAAATTGTATCAACACGAAATTTGCGGTTGTATCTGAGGTATATTTTGGGGGGTATTATTAAAAACAACAATATGAATCGTAACATTGAAAGTGACCGTAATACAAAGACGTTTTCAGTGGTTTCATTTCAAAGATAAGTGGGGGAAGGGCTATCCTTTCAACAAGCAGTCAGCGCGATAAGGAATGTCATTGGCAGAGGAGACCCGATGGTCGAAAAGGATGCGGATGAAAGCAATATCTGCAACGGGCATTCTCATTATCATGAAGGAAGGGTCACCCAGAGGGACTGCTAGGCCGGTCATTCTGATATTTGGACGAGAAAGTTCACTTCGGAGTGTTCTGATCCAAACTTTGTAATGAAAGAAGCAACGCACAAAACCAACTCCGAGGAAGAGAATGTGGCTCGAACTTATGATAAGGCCTGCAGAATAATATGGAGTTTCTTTCAATAAATCCAACAAATACAGTTTAAAACATCCTCACCTCGTGGAAGACAATAGATTCCTTCCAAGGAAGAAGAGCGGAAGCATTTACTAAATTTCTTTAATTCTTGATTAAACTAAAGTGAAGCCCATCCCACAAAACATATTATGCAGACTACTGCATGGCTATTTTGACACCAGGAGGACCACCCTGGTTTCCGGCGGTGGCTTGATGGCTTGATGGTCCTGGACAAACTCTTCGTTTTGTGGGAGCAGATGAGGGCCCCTCGGTTGGTTAGGGTGGTTGAGAATGGTTAGGTTTCACCTTGGTCACTACATTATGGAGTAGGCGTTTCATGTACAGACGTTTGAGGCGATATTGCACTGTATTCGTGCCCAGCATGGACGATAACTGCCGAAGAAAAACGAAAGAACTCAATGGCCCAGCGCAGTGCCATCTTGATGGATAGGACTACAGAACAGTGTCACACCCCATCTGACGATATAAAGCTACAGGCTAGAACCTCACAGCTGGCTGGTGGGATAACCAATCAGGATCTGTCACTGCAACACAGAGGAGGAGAATGCCCGAACCCGATGGACAGCCATAGTCCAGCACACTGATACCAGCATAAATACGGCATAACCTGCTTCTCAACAATCAGAAACTTCAACGCAACCAGATTTTTTTGCACGCAAGGTTTTCCACTACCTTGTGGACCTGGCGAAACTCGCAGCGGGAGAAGGGCACAACCATCATAAACAAGGAAACCCATGGAGCACGATGAACGAAAAGACCTGCATGGTAGTGGCAGCACTTATATCTTCATGCTTATATTTTTCAATTAGTTTTGGTTATGATTTCATAGCGGTTATTAAGAGCCTGCCACGAACAATCTCAATTTGTCATAATACGCAGGTACATTGGTAATTCTCAAGACTAATCAAATTTTTCAAGTGAAAGTGAATCACGATGAAAGTTGAAAAAAAAAAAAGTTCCGAGAGAAATCCATTAGTTCCCTCAGGTCCAAAGAATCCCAATTACTTTGATCAGCAAATTCAAGCACCTCGCTCAATGATGTTTGAAAAAAGCGGTGCCAATACGCAACAAATGTGGAGCTTTTTGATGACTTTCAAGGTATTTGATTGAAACTTTGTGTTTCATCATTCGTAATCGTGAAAGTTCCTTACGAGCTCAGAACTTTGGTCCGCTTCAACTTTACCAATTTGAAAAAAAAAATGACAGGGTGGAAATGAATTGGAAAATATCGGGGCCTTCTATCGAGTTTACACAGCTCAAGGGCTTGAGTTTCTTTCTCCTTCATCTCACACGAGGGTGCATGAGAGAAAAACGTATCAACTTTCATTGTGTATGTGTGTGTGCCACAGACTTTGATACCATAAAATCAAGTAAGAGTTATTTTTTTTAACGAATGCTATCTGTATTGGATGATTATGAATCGGAAGATTAAACTAGACGTAGCAAAATAGGAGTATGACGTACAACATTATTGTCTAGCCAGGAACAAAGTGGGGGAAGGACTGCACCAATGAACTGGAATATCTGGATGGATTGCATGAATAAGAGAGGAAGAATGATTCAGATTCTGACACAGATTAAAGATCAAACTCACAGTAACATCGACCAATAGCCAATCTTTTGCTGCTATAGTGCATGTAGGGGCAGTCAGGAGTATATACTTAGAAGTATTAGTTGTTAAACAGCACTACAAAGATCGCGCAAGCCAGTCGATCGAACCAGCCGAACCAGCTTCTTCCTTCCATGTTTGAATAAGAAGAGATTATGAATTGTTGACCTGTGAACCCGCGTAAAGTACGTTACCGATCGGTTAGAAGCTCTTTCAACAGGCAACCCTCAAGCAATTCCACCCCAATCATCATCGGAGGCTCTTCCTATTCTCCACTTTTCTTAATGACATCGGCACTAAGGGACATTCCAGCTGACGACGGCAGGAATTGAAGGAACTAATTGGCCGAGTCAGCAATTTAATCGTATCTGCCTTTTTCGCAGAAAAAAGAAAAAAAATACCTTCCACCAACACCCCCTCCAGGTCTTTCCCCCGACCTTTCTCTTATAATCGATATACATCGAACCCAACAGAATCTTTTTGCAAGCGGTAACCCCCCTCGGTGGCATCTTCGTTGAAAGCAATCTCCGAGGAATTATGGTGGACAAGTTTCCTCGGGAGCTTGGACTTTTTTTCCGCTGATTTTTTCGGATGAATTATTACGACGAGGTATAGCCCGGGTAGTGGGCGGATGGAGGGTCAAGTTTTATTAACCCATTTGTCTTCATATTATTAAACCTTCCGATCGGTTGGCTGACCGCGTTACTTATTGATTCAGTCTCCCTCAAATGTAGCGGCTCGAAAACGTGTTCTGCTTCCAACGTTTTCACTTTTAGCTGAAAACGATCTTTTCCAGAAATAAATATTCCCACTTGAATTTTGCATTTCAGAGCCTCCATATCGATATCGGTTTTTTAGCCGTGTAGTTTTTAGCAAGGAATGTTACTTTGGGCGATGAGCTATTCAATGGATATAAAATACGCTGTACTTTTCAGACCTTCAACCGATGTTCTACTACAGAGTGTTCGTAAGTCGTCGTCCTGTGGGGTTCTCCACTTGAATTATGGTTACTTTGGCCACGTCTATTTTCAGAATGACACTAATTTTTTCAAGACGATTTCGAGGAACCCAATGCGTTCTGTGGGTGGAGTGAGGACACGAATGCGGGGCTGTCACCAACAATGTGACTCGAGTTGACTAATTAGAACTCAAGATAAATGGCCTTTTGTCACGCCTCTCATATTGGGCGCTGCACTGCGGGTTGCACTCCCCTCCAACCGTACATCACCATCCGACTAAATTCCCCATTTTTACTCGTACGAAATCCCCAATTCACCAACCACCCTTCCTAATTGAATGGGGTTCTAGGAAGTGAAAAGAGCGAGCAGAAAGCGTGAACACCACTGCGGGATCCCATTCAGTTCGATTGCGACCTTTTCCACTTCAAGCTTCTCTGAAGATGTGGCAAACTTGGTTTCCTTCGCACGGCTAAATCTCATCCGCGTTATTTGGTGGAGTTTGAGAAGCGGAAGTTGGTTTGAGAATGAAAGATGTTTTGGGCTGCTTTCAGAGCATTACCCAGCCTGGCTTCTACGTATGAAAGGGCCCGTGAATTGGCTGCCACCTTTCAGCATCAAGTGTAGAAAGGTGCGTTGCTTGAGGCTTATGTCAACGTACATCGCCTCGAAATGGGTAACGAACCTTAACAATTGATTCGGTTGCTGCAAACATGGCAAATTTTGACTGAACGCGCTTCGGTTTTTCCGTCAAGGATTAAGGACCGTTAACAATTTCAAAATTAGTGGCTCAGGCCATTTTGGTCCAATGCATAACAAAAAATCATCAGAAAGAACGTTTTCTCGTATCTTAAGCCTACACGTGGATCTCAACTAAACCCGCAATTATTTTATTATTTTATTTTTCGCAATGTTGTTCAAGCATTCATTTATCGGAACGATTGGATCTTATTTCATAAACCACATCGTTTCGATAGCTGAATAACATTGCTGATTGTATCAAGCTCAAGGATCTACGCTGAGCTAGGTGAGGGTGAAACCTGAGTAATCTGGATAGAGTTGGGAACCCAGAGTGGTGGTTAATAACACGGAATAACCAGCTAAGTTGGAATTTCTCACCTCAGCGAGCTATCACCCCCGAGCAGTTCTGATCCCCCTTCCTCAAGTATCGCTATCATTTTGCTACTCCACCCCTCCGAGTAGGAAACTCCTGCTTTTCGCTATACTACACCAACGCGGGGAAACGATATCTTGCGCATGGTGAACCAACAGGCCTGCGGCTAAACTTCGGGAATCCACCTTTTTCTCGTTATATGCCTGTCACAGCAGTTGCTACAAGTGTGACGAATAGCAACCAGACGAGCCGTGTCCACGTTGCCGCAAGAAAAACAGAAACCTTCAAACGCACTTTTACCTAACCTTGATACACATAGTTTCATTATTCTTAATCGAATTATTTCACCTTGAACTCGTAACGAACGGAAAAAATGACCTCCCCTAACATTCAGCTCTTCTGTCTCGATTCAAATACACCTGGAGTAGAGAACTGGTGTGAATCATTTGCGCAGTGTTTCAGGGGCATTCGGGAAAGACGTGCAAACCCATTCCTTCGTAGCATTATTTTTAATTATTTTATTTTAATAATTTTAACTGACGAATGAAAAATTGTAAAGCGAACGCGATACAGAAAACTGAAACGATGAAGTTCTGATTTATTAATAACGCAACACCAAACAACTATGGATGAAATAGGACATAGGAGGGCAATTCTCGAGAAGAAGTCAATCACACAAAGAAGCAGGACAGCTATATACGGGAGATCAGGTGGCCGTAAACTGGGACACTTCTCTATCTCACAGTTACAAAGCCTTTTAAGCATTCACTCAAGCACAGCACAGTACTTGCTAACGAGGAGGAGGAGGAGGAGGAATAAACCCAAATGATTTCCTCCAATCAAACCGCCCGACCGTGGCCTCCAATTTCGGTCTTCCAACTTTCACCGTACGACGCAATAAAAACTTCACTAGAGCAAAAAGAAACTTTGCCATCCTCTTAAGACCTTCCCCCCTTACCCTACTCTCACTTCACCATCATACTCAAAACTTTTCTGAGAAAACTCAGAAGAAAGAAAAAAAGCCTCCCCCAAAAGCAAGTTCCATCCTCACTAAAAGAAATTGTCCTAATCGTTATTGTGAAGTTACTCGGGTGCTTTTCTCTTGGTTTCGACGCTTCGGGATGTCTTTTTCTTTCGTTCTTTAATTACTAAATGAGAAAAAGTCGATTTTCGCACAGGAGATATTCATTTTAGAATCCGAAAAGGGACTAACGAACTTCTGAGGTCAATTTATTCACCTGTTTAGGAAGTTGGCAGAAATAAGACCTTCCCCACCCTTGAAGAGAATGTTCTTCTCACCTTCTTAATGATAACACTATTGGCTGCTTATGTTGACAGTATGTTATCATAATCGGATAGTAAATAAACATTCCAGCCTTTCTCGTTGGACTAAGCTTCTGCAAAAGTTATTCTCTTCTGAGAACCTGTTCTCTCATCCAGTTCGGATGTCTTTCAAGTGGTTACTCCACTCGAGTCTACTGATTTTTAAGAGAAAGAAAATCCTTTGAAGGAGTATTGACAATATAAGAGAGACCTAATAAGAAAAAGACAACTGGTAGCGTAACAAAAAAGAAGAAGTAGCTGGCGGTTCCCGGATTTTCAGTCCGTCTGTAGGTATCTACGCGAATTTCTTCACATAACCTGGGCCTTATTTACTTTTCTTTCGACGAATCAACTCAATTGTCTCTGCTCTCGGCGAACGGTTTGTTGACTCCAATTTCCCGTCACTCCTTCAGCGTTTTACTAGACGGGGGATGAGTATTTTCTTTTTCTTTTTCGTTCTTGTCATTTCTACTTTTTAGAGTCTGACTGGATTCGTTATTGTCCTTAGATACCCGTTTTACTTAATAATAAGGAAAGACAGACTCTGAATGTCGGATAACTCAGTAGGAGTTGTGAACACAGGATCAAGTTATCGTACGTTCAAACGGAGTAGCTAGTATTAGCCTTCAGGACTTCAAGGTTAAGGAAAAAGAATTAGGTCATTGTAGAAGTTTTGGCATACATGTGGGGGAATATAAGCTAGAACAGTAACAACAGCGTATTTCAATTGTCCTTCGTTGGACATGGGAAAAGCCCCAAACGAAGAAATATGATTGTTGGAATCTTCCTTCAAAATCTGCGTGAGGGATGGTCTAATATTTTTGAAGCGTTTCTCTCAATTTTTCCTATTATTTTATTTTATAAATTTATTTATAATATTTATTTTATTCAAAACCCTTGGCGTTTGCCTTCCGAGTGGTGCTAAAGATGATGAGTGTGTGAGTTCGACATATTTCGAGTGAAATGATCAAAGGATGTTCACGAAAATTGGGCGAGAACGGTCAAAAGACTTTTCTGACATTCACGATGCTGCAAAATATCAAGGTAAATCTCGAAAGATCAATGAACTAGCTGTATCACAGACATGCAATGTCTGGGGTCCCTCGTGGTTGCAAGGAAATCACCGCGAGTCGGCGACTAAGTGATAATGGCGCTCCTTTCACGGTTTATCCTGCCTGAATAGATTTCTTGCAGTGTAAGTGTGCAAGAATTGACAATCTGCGATATTACAAACAGTCTCTCAGAACTCTTGAACTTATTTAGCCACTGACTGCCCACAGATGTCCAAACTTTAATCGGTTGTAGTTGTGCACCCTAGAAGCGACCCTCTACCCTTGCAACCAAACCCATTCGTTACACGTGTACCGAATGGTTGAAAGTAAATCTGTGATGGTGTTGGTGAACAACACAAGAGCGAGGGAGTGTCACTCATATTACAACCCTCTCGTTGACATTGAAACTCCTCAACCGTTTCGTGCAACTTTGAACAAGAAGCCTCGTTCTCATAAATTAATGCGCTCGTTCGGGAGCAAAATTACTCAAGTTTCGGTTGCCCTCCTGTGTTCTGCGCCACCATTAGTATCCTTTTCCCGACTGCTACATCCGGACCGTACTACGTGGGTGGCCGTGATATATATCTTACCTCCGACCATGAAGAGAAGTCACTTTTTAAAGAGTCCTTGGAGTAAGTATATTACACGTATGCTCCATAGCAACATTCAAACTTGGTGTAAATGATATACATTCATTTCAATGATATTAGCCTCAGGATTCCGCTATCAAGAAGTTGCTCAGTTGTGATTAGCTGTGACAAGGAAAATGAGGAATTTGTAGAACTGTTGCCTAATATTTCACAATGGTAATCAGGAACTATAAAAGTGAAAAAACATCACCTTCAAATTTTATTTTGGATCAACGGTAGCCTCTTCAAGATGTCAAATCGCCTTCGGGCAACCCACACCTCAAGCGGCGCCCGATTCGAAAAAAAAATACCCCACACATTAAAAAATCCTGAGCTGTACCATTATAAGCTCATAGTATGACACCGTTTGGAGCGATCGGCTTAAAACCCATTTCAATCGATTCGAAGTCCGAAAATTTAGTGAAGAAACGATATCATAAAAGGCTAGATCGTCAAAAAGTTTGAAACACCATTCTCAATTAATACACATTCAATCTTTCTCGTGCCTCCAATTTAAGCAATCGACCTGTTTTCAAGATACGAAAGAAATCGACTATGAAATATAATTCTTTCTATTAATTATAAATTTATTATATTTAATATTATTTATCTTTAAATTGTTACCTGATTTTCGAGAAGGACCAGATTGGAGAACACACAACGACAGGATGATAAAAATATCTAGGTATTATTGTATCAAGCCTTGAATGGTGAGACTACCGCTGATTCTCGCAGGAATTGCCCTCATCACAGTAGGTAATACTCATCTCGAAAGGGAAAGGGAAGCAGAAATTCGGTGAAGCGCTGAATCGACTGTTTGGAAACTTGTCTTTCCCTAACAGCGTCGACTTAAGCTCACCGCATGAGGGAAGGATATTCTGGGAACGATACCAATAGGCTTCTCAACCACCTTGCTACACCATAATGTCAATATTCTGCTGAGATTTGACTTTCTCTCCTGTTTCCGAACTCAACGAATCGATCACTTTGATTGTAAATGCGTCAAAAGGTCTCACTCTCCTGTTACCCACGGATGAACTCATCGCTTTAAATTTTGACTTGAGAAAACACGTTGTAGATGAGGAGATCAATCATTAAGTTGGACTCATTCAACAAGTTCATCAGGATAAAGCGACCAATACGATGGGATATTGAAAATGTGTTTGCGGCACAATACGGTCCCGATACATTGGTCGTTTGCATTTATCGTTCCATGAAATAACTGTGAGAACCCTGCGATAACATTGGGTCGCAGTTAAAGTTTTGACTTCTTTTAATAATGCATTTTTTTAAGAGCTATCTTTACGCTCTGTGCTAAGTCCCTAATTTCTAACATCAAACCACCAATGGTTAAGGGATGCGTACGGCAAAAGGGGGTAGTTTGCAGAGAAACTTCACCATTCGTGGGAACTAATCAGTGGCGCTGGCTTGTCCTGTGACGCGGAGAGTACAGTTTCAAACTTGCCTCGAGCGCAGGGGAAGGGCCGGGTTTTAGGTCTCCGCTTGGGGCTCACCCTTAAAAGGAAAAAGACCGAGAAAACCGTAGGGATAACATTATGCGAAAACCCTCAGGAAAAGCGAAAAGAGGGAGAGGGGGGAAGGAAAAGGAACCGTCGAGGATCCTGAAGGAAACTCCGAGCGGAAATTCCCACTTCGAAAACCTACTAATCACACCGCGACCCGACCGTCGTCGCTAATAAAAGCGTCATGTCTCCCCTCACCCAGCCATTGGCCTGGGAGCCAAGCTCCAAGCTTTCATTAGGTCTCCTACCTAATTCCTGTGCCAGAACTTTGAAAGCCCCCCTAAGAACAGAGTTTCGGGGGCGGGCATGCGAGAGGATTTCCAAATGGGAGACATCTTGCAGGACGTGCCTTCGCTTGGACTTCAAATGGAAACGGTATTTTATGAAATGTTGGGCGTACATTTATACAAGAGCTTATAGTACATGTCAACCGCAGCGTACTCAGTAGTCGTTTTAGCTGATCGTATGGAATATTTTTTAATATTAAACATCGTTAACTCAACAATACACAAACTCAGTGGTTCTGGGAGGGACAAATAATGAAATGAGTGTTGAAGAGTTAGCACCACGAGTCTGAGCACTCTACAATGTTAAATGTATTCAATCTCTGCAAATCTGACATTGAGCAAGATCAACCGTACCTAAACACTATTTTTACATTTTCTTTATCCTCAGATATAACTCGAATCGTGAAGCATAAAAATATGACCTTGAGTTTAATGTGATTACGGAAGAACAAGGGCCGAGCTTCGACCGCCATAACATACGTAACGGCATTAGCTGCCCAAAGGGGGTTCCTTGCCGTAAAGTTATTTATTAAAGTCCTCACGTCAAAGCAGAGTTCACCGAAGTGTGCGTTCCCTTGGCACAACTTTAGATGATAGCTTCCCCTAAACAGAACGTCATTGGCCTAGTCGAACCCTTGAGGTCATCTCTCCGTAATAGATCTTGTCTGACCCGATTATTATAACCCGTCGGGACGTTATTACACGACAGGAATTGACGTGATTTTGCGAGGTTCTTTGGCATTGATGCCAAAACAACCAAAACACTTAAATCAGCCTTGTTTTTATGATCCCCTTATTCAAATTGCGTGGTCATCTATCTACAGACACTATTCGTCACAGAATGAACAATCAAAAACCGATATCGGGCGAGATGGTGAGCCCGTATTCCTGGTTCTAAATGTGGTAATGTGAGGGAAATTCACTGTCATCAGATAGATAGGCTGAACATAGTTTGTCATTGTTGGATATGAACCGTGCGCATTATTCAATCCTACAGAATTCTTTGGACATGATCAATCCGCTCAATTCAGCTTGTATCGACTTCTACCCACAACCAGCGATCGATAGTGCCTCAATACTGCACGATAGCCCAGGAATACTTGAGTGTCCCTCTTGGAGCATTATTCGCGCACCTTCACATTCTCATTCTGAAAGGTTCGATTAATTTCACATATTTGGAGCTCATCAAACTCACCCCGAGGAAAGGGACGCGGGCTGGGGAGGTCGATATGGCCGCATTCCTTCCGCTCTCTCGCTCCCCAGTTTCGCCTCCTATACCTCCGTTGAAATTAGTTTCTACGTTGAAGAGCTGACAATGGGCGCCCCAGTTTAGCGAGTAATGCCAATTATTTGGATACTGTCACGGATAGCAATTTGTATGACAAACCTCCATTCCGACCAAGCACGACGTTGATAGATACATAAACTATAAGCTGCTCAAATTGATTTTGCTAATCTCGTACGGTCACAATGGTATTTATCGTAAATATAAGATAAAGCCGAATTCATTTAATAAAAAAGATTACATATATTCATGAATGAATTTCAATAAATTTATAAAATATGGTTCCTTCATTCACATTTTTTTAAATATTTTAGTAACCTATATTGAATTTGTTTTAATATTTTATGATTCCCTGTCATTAGGGCCAATATTTCGGGTGCTCTTGCTAAAAATAGTAACGATGGAGTGCCACCATGACCTGGAAACTATGTGTACGAACATCTGTAATTATCCAGGAATAATAAAGTGAACCTCCGACTTCGCTCAATGAGGAATTGGGCGGAAGCCGTATGATGAAGTGTGGAAAAGAAAAGTGAGAGGAACCTTCAGTCGTGGAAAGAGCCGAATGAGCTGAGAATTGGTCTCGAGAATTGGTGGAGGGGCTGGAAAGTCGACCTCTTGAATCATCTTTTTAATTGTTCTGTCAGACGCAGGATCCGCCACTTCATTACCCACAGGTCGTCCGCGTGGGTCATCCCCTCCGGCTGGTCGATAACCCTCCGCTTTCACCGCTATTTGCTTTATTTCTTTCCTTCAGAGAATCTCACCGTGGACTCAGAATAAATAGGATAAAAAGGAAAGAGGAGACTGATTCACTGGGCCATTAACTGTCCTATTTGTTGAACCAACCAGTTAATTATATTTGGGGTTTTCCTTATCAAATTCCACCGAAAATTCCCTTGCTTTTCGAGATAAAAAAACTCTGCAAATTCATTCACAGGGGTTGGTTATTTCTCACACCAGACGCATAGAGACTCATTTCAATCGATTCAGCGTCCGAAAATTAGTGGAAAACGATACCCTACTAATACGTTGACTATTCAAGGAATAACCAACCAAAATCAAATAAAGAAGAAAGTGGCCAGCCACTATGCTCAGGAATCCCGAGGTCTACCATAACACCTCCCCAAGCAAGTGCTACACTCTACTCCATCTCACAACTATTGCAGTGTGGAGGAAGGACAAACGACAATCTCATGCACGAAAGTCGTGAAAATTATAGTTTTACTTGAACGGACGGTCAATGCAAAATCACGATATGCGATGAAAAGGTAGGCTACAAATGGCCAGATGACTCGGTTATCACATCAACAAGCGTGTGCTGCATCCATCAGTAAAAGGCATATATAGGGTATTTGCATTCCTTGAACTATTGTCGTTACGTGGACATTGACTTCCTGCTTCTTACCACCGATCATTTCAAAGCTAGAGGCAAACGTGGAGCTTCTACAAAATCAACGCCAATCCGTACTAAGGCAAACTTATCAAACCTATCTCATAGTAATCGCGAAGTATATTTTGTATCGTAATGTATATCGTAAAGTATATTTGTATCAATCGTGATATTTTGCTGTAATAAAACACTCCAAACCTGAACTCACATTATTCGGATTCATACGTAAATTAATAGTATTCGCGAGAAAGCTAACTGTTCTCCGTAAAATTAATTAATTTTTGGAGTGTAGGCGAGTGAATTTCCATTCGAGAAACACCAACAAAGCAAATATTGCTTTGGGCTTTTCCTCCCTTTTGATTGCGTTCGTTATGATATTGTGTGACCGTCATTCAACAAATTGCCTCGTTTTATTTGAGGAGTGAACGCATGGTAATATATGTCTTTACACGAGAAACAGCCCAAGATTTTTTCTTCTTCAATGAAGAATGAGAATGATTATTATTATGCTTGAGGCGGATTCATGCAACTTGGTAAATAAAGTCATTTCTGAGGAGGCGTTCCGGTATTTTATATAATAAAGTGTGTTAGAGCAAGGCAGATAAGTAATAAAACATTAATGAATAAGAAAAAAAACATTCTCAATGTCATTCACACACTGTATTTTAAGTAAAATATATCAAATACGTAAGTTTTGAGGCTTTTCTGCGATATATGAATGCTTTGATTCACGTGTTCGTACTCGCAGCGGAACAGTCCGCACTGGGAAACAGGCGGATTCAAGTTAGTTGTGTCGTGGCGGTGACAAACGATCAGCATCTGCGACATGTTATGCTTACGGTCGACCCGCCGAACCTGATTTATTACTCGCCTCGCTACAACAGAGCTTTAGTGGTGTCTCCTCGCATGCAAGGGAGCATTAAATAAGGATTTTCTCGGCCCGGGACAAGCTCAGTGGAACTATCTTCGACAGCGCTCGGTTTATGTCACAACGAAGTTGGTGTTATCAAGTAGTCGATCACGTTGTTTCGAGTCTAGCCGTTCCAGAGGGATTCCAGTTACTTTAACAGTTGATGCCATGAAGGGCTATAACCCAGAAAACATTATATTTTCGTCTGTACAAATGATGATACTCAATTTGAAAGATCTTTGAAAACGCAAAAAGCAATTATTTCATATTTTCCTTTCCTGTATCCAGCGAAACTGTTCCAATTTGGCTGGCTTAAGGCCCATCCAGGGGCCATTCTGGACGTACTTTGGGATAAAACAAAGTGAGCTTTCCCGCACTTTGAAGAAAACGTGATTAGAGAATGCCTCGAGTTTTATTGCAGCCAAGAATTCTTGTTATTACAGAGATCAAAAAACCTTCTCTTTTCAGAGGCCAACTGTGGAGTGAACCTTAAATCAAAATATACGTCTCGTTCCGTGTGTTACGAAGACGGTCTGCGGACACCTTTCCTTTTTTCGATGATCGTTAGAAACATCTGGTGCCCTTCGAATCGTGTATGCGCCCTTTTACGGGCCCCTTCGACCGTAAAATCTCAATAAATATTGCGTGAGGAGGAACAGAAGTGGCCGCCTTACGCGGTGTGTAACTTTGTTATGGCTCTTCACTTCCAAAGCAGGATAACAAAATGTTGGAAAGTTTATAGATTGTGGGTTAAAGCCACTCTACATGGTACGTCGCGAGCTCATACTTGAGAATATAGGACCAGCAAGATTCACAAAGCATATTTTTAATTTGGATTCTGGTCGGCGCACTCATGTCTTCAACAACTCTACAATCTGGACAAAATTCTCCAGGCCTACAAAAACAAAGAGGTGTGCTCGGGTTTTTCTGTCGATACGGAACTTGCGTTTGACCGTGTATGGCACGAGGGGGTCCTCAAGAAAATCAAGTACATCCTTTCCGACACGTACTATAGACTATTGCAGTCCTATCTTACAAACAGGTTATTTAGCATGAGATGTGGAACTATACAGTCGCAATTCAAAGCCATCAGAGCCAGTGTTCTTCAGGGTAGTGCTAGGGCCAGTTCTCTACCTCTTATATGTTCGTGACCTGCAATCCACCAATTTAACTCAATGGAAATGTTCGCAGACGACGTTGTCGTTCTGTGTAGACAAGCGGCCAAGCGGTCAGCTTCAAGCTACAGGAACAAGCATCCTCAATTCAGAAGTGGAATGAAAAATGGCGAGTCAAGGTCAACCCACTGAAATCAGCACATGCCACGGAAACCCTTTCTCTGAAAACTTTGCCTTACACCAGCCCCCTCCACGCGACAATCGTCGACTGAAACGGAAACACCATGCTGTCCTGAGACGGGGCAACCCCCATTGGACTACGACTGCGTGGATATCTGCAACAAGTGCCACGCATTGTGCCTTGCAACGGATTTATAGTAATACAATAAAGTTTTTGTTATTAAAAATGAATGAATTAATTAATTATTTCGGCATTTCTGGTGTTTTTGAAGGTTTCATTCCCAACTAAATTCCATATTCTTCTTCTCTCAATTTTGTCATCACCACAATCACTAAGGGTTGTCTGATAATTGTAAATTTCCTTTCTAACCGAGCCGATCGAACTCAAAATTTACATGAAGTATTAAACCTTCACCAATGTCGTTAGCGACTTCCAATCGACGTTACGAACGAAAAAGATCAAATATTTGCACGAGCCACCGTTTGCGGTGAAGGTACACAATATCGAAATAACTTGCGTAGATGGATCGCTCAATCGGCCCTTGTCTCGACATCCCATGAAAGAGCTGAAGAAGGGGGAAAGCAATCACTTTGGTTTCGCTCCATGCAATCCCCATCCAAACACTCTTTGCTAAAACTTGTAAACTTTGATACCACTGTTATCGTACACTATAGTTGAGGTTCAGAAAAAAAGTTTTCATTTTTAAAAAAACTCAAATGTTAAGTTTTATTGGAGTAACCGGGGAATGGAGAGTTTTCAAAAGGATGAGGAAAAAATCACACGAGTTCGTCGAGTCCTGTCAGATGCAACCGCGATGTCATATACAAACTCTCCCACCTTTTATACGCCTACTTCAGGCTTTCACGATGGTATAAAGAGTAGAGTTTTCACTCGATCTCGCCGCCCACTCGTTCTTCAACTCACTACCACTCCACGTAGTATGATAATCCGTCAGTTCAACGTGGCCCAGAACCTTACTCGGACTATCTATGTCGTACGATTGTATATGACATTTACAACTGGAAAACGGATCTCGATGGATAGGTGCATAGTAAAGCAATTCGAAGAGGAAGGTTTAATAAAGAAAGGTGATAAAGTGGCTTCAGCTTGGCTATTAAGGTTCATTCTATGGTATTCATGCAGTCACGTACATGTTCGGCCCTCAATTATTTCTTCTACATTATCTGAAAAACCAAATTTAGCTGGTCCCGATGTTTAATTGGAGTAAAAACAAAACTAAGCTAAAATGCCTCCCTGCTTTCCAACATGAAAAATACTAGAACGTAAGTAAACAGCAAAAAAATACCCATGGTATTTTCAAATGGAGGAAATAGGTTTTTATTGTCACTCAAGTCCGATAAAGGTACATTGAATTCTAAGTTACTCACTGAAGTTAAAGACATCAGTGCTCACTCATCG
This sequence comes from Cyrtorhinus lividipennis, assembly GCA_019603395.1. Classification (NCBI taxonomy): domain Eukaryota; kingdom Metazoa; phylum Arthropoda; class Insecta; order Hemiptera; family Miridae; genus Cyrtorhinus; species Cyrtorhinus lividipennis. The sequence continues at coordinate 7,575,981 of CM034000.1, forward strand.
TGCGTAAACCGTGAATGAATAATATCGACTAGGGGTGTTATACGTTTTTGCTCCTGGTTTACTTTCCACCCGGTTCCTAACGAAACCGACAATTCATTCGCGTTGAATTATTCATGACTGCCGGTTGTTTTCTGATGGGAAAGTGAAGAAATCTCATGGAATAAAGGCACGCGATATACCCACTACCATTTTATTACGTAATTAGTGGTCGGTTAGGAAGTAAAAGGGTATCGCGATCTCAAAGTACTTATAAGTACAAGAAGCGTAGTCGTATATGGTGATTCACTCACGATAAAATGTGTGAGGTGTAAAAAGAAATAAACCATTTGTACTTCCCAAAAACTTGATAGTTTAAAAATAACATCAATAATTGAAAATTATTTTCAAATTTTTTTTTTTTTTTCTTTCTTTTTTTTTCTTAGACTAAGAAAGTATATGTGTTACAATATTCTCAAGGTTTTCCGAATTCGCGCGTAGATCTTATCTAACTTCTACGTTTTTGTGACGATGTTTTTGCACGATAGGTCTGAATCACGAAAATCATTCTTTTGTTATTAAAAAAACAACATTTCGACCTTTTCTTCAGTATGCAGTTGAGACTAGATGGACGACTGCATCTCCTGTTTGTGTGGTTCAATAATTCAATCCCATGTTCTATTCTATTCAGCCCTTATTTCAATGACTCGAGCTGCCTGTCAGGTGGTCTCATGCTTTATCTTTCATCACAGGACCTCCAGCCCGCAGCTTGTCTATCCGTTCCTGAAGGTTGAGCAAGTTGAAAGATATTCCACGGTACATGTGTGATTGGACTTCTCTATTCTGTCTGCAATTAGCTGCCTATCTCTCAACCGCAACATTTTCAAAACTCCAAGGATTCTTTCCGAGTACCTAGTTTATTTTTTGAAAAACCATTATCGTATAAATGTTGACCCATACACTTTTTCCGGTGTGCGTCACTCGGTTCGGAACGCCATTTTCAAAATGCCCATTATATCATTTTTGGTGCGAGGCAGTCAGTCTGTAACTCTTTTATGTGTACTCAACGTCTAAAATGTACATTTTGAAACGTAACGAGTTGAAAGTTGAATACTTGTTTTGTTTCTTACGGATACAAGGGTGGATTATTGTTTTGAAAATGAAAAACCAAAGGTGTGGAAAAAGGCGTGAGATTCTTCTACCTTTTTCATCGGTTTCTCAGAAGAGCAAGTATAGAAGCTGGGCACTAAAACGTTTTCCTCTCGCATGACCAACCAACATTGCTTGGAAGCAAAAGATTTGGAAAGCCCAATAAGAACCAATATTGACCTGTCAACGTGCTTCCCTTATTTCTCTCCGAATGTCCCCCAATATTTGTCCGGCCCAATAAGAGAAACTATATAAAACTTGGACAGGGACCGAAGGTAGCCTGTATCCTTCAGATTACTTGGGTACCCACATACGCAGAAGATTGAAGGCACGGTTGTGGAAAAAAGGTAGGGGTAACGACCCAGCATTACCATCAATATCGTTATGCCGAAGGGTCGCCGGGACTGGAATAAAAATGCCTCATTTTTTGACCCCTGAGTTTCGAAAGAGGGAAAGACAGTTGGGTCTAGTTTTGGCTGGTGGCTGGCTATGATATCTCGGAGGGTTGAGCCTGTGAAGGGGCCGTGAGGGGGGAGGGGTGCTGCTGGAGAATCAATTTTTGGGAGGGGGCTGACTGACCCCATTTCTCCATTTCTAGTGAAGCTTTTTGCCAAAGGAGCATGCAAGTCTTGCATATTCTAGGTCAAGGGATGAGAGTTCGGCGAGTCAGTAGGTTTTCCATCTCTCCTACGAGCAACGGATCTACTTTCAGTTCGAGTCAGAAAGAGAGGGATACGAAGTATTGAAGTAAGTAGAGGGTAGAAAGTCAAGTAGAAGTTATTAATGGCGAGCATTTTTTGAACTTTGATACATCGAACCCGCCATAAATTCACGCTTCAATTTCTGGCCATTCTCGTTGATTGTTGCCGCTCAATGTGAATAAGTCGAGAAGCAATTAATAGAACCTCTATAATATTAATACTTGCGTGCAAGTTGATGCTCTAGATGAAAACATTCCTATTTCGAATCGCTAATTTGAATCTCTATGAGCCGAGCTAACTTAATGCGAAATAAGAAGAGAAGAACTAAGAGAAAAGAATAGCTATGAGAAGAATTAGTGAACTCATGCCCAAAGGAGGAGCAAGTTAAATATTGAGGTAGGTACCGGAAATTTTGTTTTAGTATGTTGTCCAATATTATAGCATGCTAACAACGATAATGAAAGACGCTTCGTATTTTTAGGCAAAAATCCGAATAGAAGTACATAAGGGAGACACCTGATGAAGATGTCAGTCGTTTCTTAAAACTTCCTGTAAGTACAGACGCCCTTCTCCATGTCAATTTAGGTTTTTCTGACATGGCCTCAACCACGGACGGTCCATTCAACTACCCAAATTGCAGAGCTCATCCGCCCACGACCTGCCGCCAAACGTCGGAACTAAGCCCCCGGTATCGATCTACCATCCGGTTTTCGCTCCTCCTTCTCAAAGGAAACAATGAAATGAAAACGAAAACTTCTTGTTTGGCGATAAGCTATATACACAAAGCACGTGACTAACGGGTAAGGATTCTCTGAGCAAATCCCCTGTAAGAAACGACTTTCTTTCAATGCAATCGTATTTCTTCTCCACCGCGTCCTCGATTACCATCCATTACCCTGCCTGTCTACAATCCAGATTACCTATGTCATGCAATTGAACCCGTGATTCACAGTCACGCGGGATTTTTTCATGATGATTTGATAAAACGCGCTTTGTACATTATTTGGTTTGCGTTTGTGTGATGGGAAATGAAAAAAATTGGGTACCTACTTTTTCGTTAAACGCTCCTTCATTCCATAATGAATGCCTCTGGCTCGTAACTGATGAAGAAGTTCGTAATCGGCGTAAACTCGGCACTGACCTAAACTGTGCATAATATTATTTAAAATCTGAAAGAGAACATTTTCGTTACCTGGGTAGGCCGGGCAAGAGGCATTCACAATGGTGTTCGGAATGGGGGGGGAGGGGAGTAACGAAACAGTAGCCAAAAGGATGCCTCATTTTATTTAAACTTCTTAAGATAATTTTTCCCTCCAAAGAAAACCCCCGGATCGGATGATATTGAATTTTTTACTGCTACCTACTGCGAGTTATTTTACGAAGAAAGTACGATCAATCGTTTCCTAATTAAGCATTAATCAGTCAAATTTACTATTGGGTTCAACGGCCCAGTGGTTTCATCTTTGTATGTAAGGTGGTCCGAACGTTGAGCAAACATTGATCGAAAAACGGTATAATAGACGGAAATCCAAAGGTAGATATTCTAATGGTGAGGAAAAGGCTGTCGTGTGAGGAATTATTCATAAGAGTAAGCGTCCTTCATCGAGAAGATGCTTTTATTATACCTCCCGATAAAAGCTCAATATAGGGAGGGGGGCTCGATCTTTAATTTATTCCAAAGCGGTCAGCGACGACATGTCATGAATTCATTCCGCGTTGAGAAAAACTACCTTGTTGGAAAAAGTTTGAAATTTGTTTAGGATGGTGACATAATCTCAGAGAGGGAGGAACTTTGAAACCACGCCTGAATGCTGAGAATCAAAATGGGATCTTGAAATCAAGAACTTTTAGACACTACTCCATCAAGAGGCCATTCAAACTCCATTACAAGTCCCATTCGTTTCATCGGAGAATTTAAATACAATGAACAATCCCTGAACGCTAAAGAGAACAGTCTTCAGGCAACACTATGCGTGTTGGTAGCTTGACAATTTGTTCACATTTTGAAGAAAAAAATCGACCTTCAACTTCTCAGAAGCCTTGAAGATACGGTTATACACACACTCCTAGAATAATTTGTCATTTCGGAATCATTTTCCGCGATTATCTGAGTTGATTTCCATCGATTCAATTAGTTCACTATTCAAATGTGAGCTGAAGATAGTAATAAATGAATGTTAACATTTGGCGAAAAGTCAGTGGACTATCGCTGTTTTCTTTTGGAATTCAGTGCGCATTTTCGTCCTAGAACTAGAAACGTGATCATCGTTTCCCGTGATCCCGTAGCACGAGTTGGGCAATATATATGGGTAGATATCCACTCCTACGCTGGCGCTCTGATCCTTTTGTAAGAGATGTTATCTTCGATTCCACCGGCTTGGCGTCCTCTAATGGATTGAGGCTATCGATAACTCTTTTTCCTCTTCCGTTGAAGCGTCCTATCTGCCTTCTACCATTATTGTTCCTCATATATCAAGTGAGTCTGTTCATTAGATCTCAATAATTCAAGTAGTTAATTCGAAGGTTCATGTGATCCTTTTTGGTTGGGTATTTCTTCAATTAGTCCTGTCCGAACTAAAGAGAACTAAAGAAGCTTATAAGTATCGTCATAAATTAACAAAATGAAAATAAATATTACCTTGAAGTAACCTTGGGTAAGCAGAGGATCTGCGGCGACTCGACCGGTAACAAATCGGCGGTACGGCGACGAAATACTATGGCTAAAACAATTAGATCACGAACAGAAAATACGGAACATCGAGTTTCAACAGAGAATGAAATATTTGGTGAATTGGTAAGTTAGCTGATTACACATTAACCGATGAGTACCGGAGAACCGAAGACGACCTGGCCATGAGCGGAGCATAGAGAAGAAACGTGGCGTTCACGAAACATGAAGAACAGATTAGTTTTACTCCCGAGTATCGTTTTCCGCTGAATTTTTTCCGCTGAATCCATTGTGATAGGTCCCTGACCGATTGGTGCACTCTGGAAGTGGATTTGGGTCAAGATGGGTACCTACTTACATAATATCGAAAGTGAGTTGTCAAGATTTTGGGTACCTATGGACCGGGGAACAGTGAGCTTGGAGGGTTCCGGTGGCATCTCTTCTCTATGCTCCGTTCTCGGCCAGATTCGCGTCGTCTTCTCCGGTACTTATCGGTTAATGTGTAGTCAGCTAAGTAACCAAATGTTTCATTCTCTATTAAAACTCAGTATTCCGTATTTTTTGTTCGTAGTCTAATTGTTTTAGCCGTAGTATCGTCGCCTTACCGCCAACTATCAGTCGAGTCGTCGCAGATCCTATGCCTTCCCTGACAGCTGTTGACGGTAATATTTCTCTCCTTTGGTTAATTTGTAATGATACTTACGGGTTTTCTCGGCTGTGACTGGACTATAAGACAAGGTAACCTTATAACGCGTCCCTGTTACCCACCTTTTTATCCCAATCAGATGTGTAGGAAAGCCGCTCCCCATTACCTACCTGGCCGTTATCTTTTTTTTAACGTTTGCGGGAAGAAAACAGGTTATAATTTATTAATAGGTGTTCCTATTTGATTTTCAAAAAATAATCCGACCACGAAGTTACTTACAGTCGGCTAGGTGGTCATATACTCAACTCTCTTTTTGTGTCCACTACATCCTTCTAACAATAATGAACCCGCTCGGATGGGTTTTAGGAACCCAGGCGTGTGGGGTATCATATCCCACTGAATGTTGGACGCTGAATCGATTGGAATGAGTCCAGGACACTCCGCACTCACCGTTTCCACCATTTTCCTCATGCTCCTGGTACAAGGAATAACCAACCCCTGTGAAAGAATTCGCAGCGTTTTCTCCTTATAGACTAGGATGTGGAGCATAATTTTAGTGAGTACGTTTCCATAAAAGTTAAATTTTGGCCGGACTCATGCCAGAGCTGCGAGCCTACCTGGTCGCTGTATAAGTGTAGACTCTGAGATTTTTTACGCTTATGAATATTTGGCTACCATATAACAATATAATTACCTTGAGATCCCCTGTAGGGAGCCGCCGATAGAATTCAACCAAATGTTTTTCAAGTGAGTGAGTCGGTTCTCGGGGTCTTGTTCGAGGTAGTGTGCAATGTTAAACATAATGAGGTGAAGTCGTTGACGGTTCATTACGTGTTACGATTCTCCATACCAAGCCACTAGCAATCAGTAGCCACTTGATAATCACTTGAGGACCATCACTCGATAATTGGGAATCCCCGGATATGAAATAATTATAACAACTAATCATGTATTGCATTCAATTTAGATTGAAGAGGCTCTTAAATTCAAATTGAGCTAAACTAGACGTGCTGAGAGACAGAGAGAAAGATAGATAGGCTTATAGCGTTTCCAAATAAGGGATTAGCCTGTTGTAAGGTAATGATTTCTACGGCATTCCTACGCATTAAACTTAATTATTTTGGCGGATGCTTAGACGAGGCTCAAAGATAAGTCCTAGCCGTACAAATTTTGACCAGTGCCAAATATATTCGAGATTATTCACAGATGAAATACGTTTATCAATTTACTTGAAGCTGAATCAAAGCTGCTAAAATAGCTAAATTGGGTAATGGATGGTGCACTATTGATGTAGGTAGGTATGCCTTACAGCTGATTCTACTTGAGTGAGAAAGTAGACGGGAAAAGGATTGCATTAATAAACTTCAAGACTTCAAAAATGAAATAGAAAATAGTGCTTTATTCATAAATTAATCATGCTATGCCTAATCTATTTCTAGGCTAACTTTATATTTATGTGCTCAAGAAGGTTAAGAGGGTAACCTCCTGTGTGGTTATAAGTGCAGGTGGTTCATTCAATCGCTTGCAGTTCGACTCTACCCTGCTTGTTTTCGAGGCTTCATTGTTCAAGTACTCACCGTGTTTTGTGGTATTGTTTGTTGGGGGTGTAGCGAGATATGGAAGAGCGTTATTAGGGGTCAATATATTTGGGTCAGAGTCGGGTGTTTGATATTGTCGGTAATGCGGACGACTGGAGATCGCCGAAAAACGTGTAGTATGAAAACCCAAATCGATACAGAACGAGGGGACACACGGTGAGGGCGCCCGGAGAAGGGAACTAAAGTATTGTGGCGAAATGTGCGAAGGGTTGATTGGAAGGCTCGTCGAGGAACCCGAGGGCGCTCTAGTGACCCACAAGTGGAAACTTTATTGATCGAGGACCTACGTAAAACAGGGGTGCTTCCTTTCGGCTTGAATGTGCAGCAGTAGCTCTCAGACTTGTGTCTCGAGAGGAAATGGGGTTTCGATGAAGGTCGAGGATCAGAACTCGGAAAAGAAAATCAGGTACCTGCTGCCTCATGGCTACTAAACTGTCCAAATGACCCATATCGACGGGTTCAAATCGCTTCCTTTCCTATCTTACAACTAAATAAAGGCGGCCATCAGCTTGACCTCCTTTTTATCGCTAAAAGATACTTTCTGATGACCAAAATATATTTTATTTTGCCACCACGTGCTGGGTGAAGATCCGAAATAATCAAATACGTCCTCTTTTCAGCTAACATTTTGGCATAAAACACCGACCAATAAGAATTTCTTTCTCCCCAATGTTTTACTTTTTACGTTATAAAATGTTCCAAATCACAAAAATGTCCGTCCAGACCTTTGACAAATTTTGCAAGAGAACTCCGTTTGGTTCCCAATAGATCCTTCTTAATAGGTTCTTAGATACAGTATTTTGAACATGAATAATTTTTATCTCATTTTTACGTAGCCTTTTTCGGTGCACCTACAGATTTGGATAGACAAGACGCAATTTAGGTATGAGATCAAATGGATGGAATTTATTAAAATCCATCTATTCAAAAATATCCTTTTTCCAACTTGTGGGTGACGTTTGGTGAAGGACTCATTCCGATCGATTTGGTGTTTTGGCGTTAAATTGGAGGAAAACTACACGATTTTCGTCGTTCTTCACTATAATTGATAATTTTTCTATCCCATCAGTGACCATCTGCCGCATTCAAAATTCAAAAAAATCGTATCGGGCTTGAAGGGGATGAAAAGAAGGCGTAGCTACATGACCTTCAATACATATAAGTCTTTAGTATAATATACCTTCAGCGCCGCGGTGCCTGGCCACCACGGTAGGTACCTAACTATATGAATAAGAATATGAAATACCTACCTACTTCCTATATTCTGAGTCTCACTTCTAGAAGATATCATTCCAATTTCTCTACTTTTTTCTTGTCATTCCTTGATTTTGTCAGATTTCTCAACAACTATAACGGGGTTTTTAGCTGTGTCCTTCATGGAATAGGTCGCGTGGAATAGGCAACAGACATGGGTGAATGAAGTTGTGATTTTGTGAATTGTGATTAGGTTGTGTGTTTGTTGTCTCTTCGGGCAATACGGTAATGTAATATTCGGTGCCTAGGATAGATTTAACATTTATACACACCAGAAAGTAGTTCTCATCAATACAGATATCTTCGCTGTCACCAACCATCCGCACGTTACAATTATTACAACATCCGAGTGAGTTAGTAGCCTGTTACTGTTTACGTTCGTTGTTACCCAAATGTATGTAGTTAGGTAGATCCGAAGGAAAAAAATGTACATATATCTTTGTTTATTTATTAGAATAGGGATTTGATATCAACTTGAAAAAATAACCTTGTTTCATGTATCCAAGGAGAGGTAGCAAAACCGGTAATGCTACGCCTATTTTGGCTATCGAGTTGATACAGAGTAATAATTATCATGTCGAAGTCCAGCAGGTATTGTCCCACTGTCTCAAGAAAGAGCTAAAATGTAACCTTATTTGAAAAGAATGCCAAAACGTCTCTCCACGCTGTCCTGAAATGGTGCATGCGCACCAGGTGCAACCTGTTTATAAGTAATACAACATATTAATTGTTTATTACCATTTTTTATTTTCAACAAATCGCAAAACAGTGTTCTTTTCCGAGGTAAGTCTCTTGTAAAAATGTCAACACATGCATATTCGATAAATCGAAAGGGTTGAAATGCACTGTCAGGGGCCCCTTGATAACACGCTTGATAAAGCGTCTAAATATCGATTTCGACTTCGAGATCACTGTATCGATGTCCGTTACATTTATGTGGCGGTGACATATTTGCGCATGTCAATACGTCACTGTAATCATGCATTAGGATTGGCTATTGTCATAAAGAGTGGGAAAACAAAAAACGGTTAGATTTATTAGGCGCCTAAACCTAGTTCATTGTGAAGCCTAGTTCATTGTTTTGTATAATTCTTTGAGTCATTGCTACCAAATTAGACGGGTTCCCCTTTTTGTTGGAATGGAAGTGTTTAATTTTTTTTCTTTGGGGTGTTAGAGGCATGAGCGACCGGAAAGAGTGATTGAGATTTGTATGGATCTGGGATTATTGCAAGAGTGTATGTGTGTCCTGAATGTGGGAAGAATATGTCTCTCAGACCATGTCCTTCATATTTTTGTATATATGGACTGTCTTTGTATCTGCGCAGTGACTTTTTAACGCGTTTATTGTGACGTCACAAAACTATCGATTATCTCGCTTGACAGGAATCGATATTAGGGCGCCATGACAGGGGCCCCCGACAGTGCATATTTACCATCGAAAGTAGTGATATATCGCTTGTTTGGGGTGAGCACCCTGATTTTGAGATTAGTCAAGTATGCTGGTGTTGAGGTAAGTCTTATGTTGACATAATATAATCCAACATTTTCCACCCTTTCAAGCTAAAAAAATTTGTGGTCACCCAGAACATGTACGCAGCCAAGGCTATCGCAGGTTTCTTTTTATGATATGCCGTTTTTATTGTTCAGATATGGAAAAAATGGAAAAAACCGCTCCTCAAACGCAAACGTCGAGTCAACCTCTTGAGCAGTTCGTGCTCTTGGCAAAATCTGCGCACGGCGCAGCAGCCGCCGAATTGGTGAGGCAAGTCCTAGCCGCTCCTGGAGTTCACGTTTTTGGAGAACTTTTGGACATGCCGACTATAAAAGAGGTAAAAGAGATAACCGCCGATAGATCGAATTTTCGTTTAGAACGTAGTAGGTACTACTTTCCAACCACAGATTAGTGTATTACATACACAGCATCCTATTCTCGAGTCCTCTTCACCGACTGTTTGTTCTTTACAGCTAGAGAATGGACCTCATGCCAGCTCTATCAGGACTTTGAATCTTTTCGCCTATGGAACTTACAACGATTACCTATCAAACAAACAAAATCTCCTCGATTTAACCGAAGTGGAAAAGAAAAAATTGCAACATCTCACCATCGTCACACTGGCTACGAAGATGAAGGTTTTACTTTTTAAGAAAATATTCATTCAAATTTTCTGTTGTAACTATACTTTGCTCTCATGTCGTCATCGCCAGTTACAATCAATGATTGTGAGGATGACGCTTAAATAGCCTTGTCAAAAGAATTCGTGTTCTTGTTTTCTTCTGAGACTTTTCATAAGGTCTCAAGGGTGAGTGTAAGCGCTAACGCGCTGTTATCTTCTCTTTATTAACAAGGACTCATTTAGTTCGAAACTGTCTTACTGTTGTGCTGGGTGGGGGCCCATCGCTCCCTCGCCAGTGTGTGCTAATATGCCTAACCATCACAGGCACTATGTTCAATATTCCTCCAGCCGCCATGGAGGTACTGCTAGGCCTGCCCCCTACAGATATCTTAATCAAAGGAGAGGCCACAATGGCCTCCCTGCGGCTGAAATGGAATGGAACCTGGCGGGAATCAACCCAACGAGGCCATACTACAATTCTGAGAGAGATAACGCACTACTACTAGGTGGCACTATGGTGGCAGATGTCATGCTCATAACTTCCTCCAAAACCCACCGATATAAGTCGTCAATGACTTCAGTGGAGCGAAGGGTCATACGATGCTGTCCCAGTGACCGGGTCCAGGATGGAAACAGGAACAGGCGCTGAGGTGTATGGGATTAATCCCCATGCAGACATGTGAGGAAGCAGACTTAACTGAAACTCACATAATTTTTGAGTGCTCAGCACTCACATCCCGCAGGTATACCCTCCTTGGGGCACAAACCCAATTAAAACCATACCCTGCAAGTTAGTCCACAACCTAATAACCCTCATCAAGGGACTGAGGCTGTTTATAGACTAACAAAACTCATGAGAAGCACAACAAGCCACTAGGCTTCCACACCTGGGGCTCCTTCAAACCCCTCCTCTGGGTGTCTGCTGCTATCTACTTCAAAACTCACCAATTATGAGAATTGCGGTCCTTTGGACACTCGCTGCTCATTTTTGTGAACTATTCGCTTGAAGTCATTACAATTATGCATTGTTTGTTCATCAGTGCATTCCATACAACGTACTCCTCAAAGAACTGGACATCAAAAACGTCCGCGACCTGGAAGATTTAATAATCGAAGCTATTTACGCGGGTATGTCGTTACATTCGATGGTAAGATGGTTTTATCGTTATTTAGGAGTTATTTTGATTAGAACAATTTTGTATCTTGACAGACATTATTCACGGCAAACTGGACCAAAAAAATTCTCAGCTTGAAGTAGACTACGCCATTGGCAGGGACACCAGGGATGAGGACCTGAGCGTCATCATCAAAACCCTCCAAGAATGGTAGGTTCATAGCGCTGAAATTATAAAGCGCGATCGTGCTTCAAAAGGGCACATGTTCTTTGGTATATTTTCGTCTTCATTCTCTATTGCAGGTGTGACTCTTGTGAGACAGTCCTCGGTTGCGTTCAGAACGAGATATCTAGAGCCAACCAAGCCAAAAATCAAGCGATGCGTCACCGTGAGAAAATCGAAACCGAAGTAAGTATAAGAAGAGTGTATCTCTCATCGTGTTGTCCCCGTTTGTTTCTGAAATCAAAATACCATAATATCTGAGCTCCAATTCCCTCTATGAATGCACAAAAAACATTGGTTTACTCTATCAATTTTGTTCTGCAACCAAAATAATCTATAAGATATTGTAAATATTATAGAGCATAAATTCATTTGTCCTCACAAATAAATCTAAACTTCACAAACAAATTGTTATCCCCAAATAATAAATTGATATTATTTTTGATGTACCCCAAAAGATGTTCCTATATTTTATTTTCAAAAAAATTATTCATCCCCGTGCATAAATTTCTTACCTCTTGTCTTTCGCAGATGTCGAACATCAAGAAGACATTAAAATCTCAATCCCAAGACACAGACGGGGAACCAATGGTGACAGACACGAGGGAAGCTGCTGCCGCCGACAAGTCAAAGAAAGGGATGAAATTGAAAATCCTCCGTGGCCAAGGTGTCGCCAAATTGTGGAACAAATAAAATTAGACCGACCACCAATTGAAAGTGCTACTCACGGATTTGCGGGCTTTTCAGTTTATTGAAGGAGCATTGAAAAGTGTATTTGTTAATTTTAATCTTCAAATAAATTATTCTAGGGCAAAGATTTTGTGATTGAACTAAAGCAAATGTGTCAATATAAACCCACGTCTAGTACTAAATTGAGAATTTGCGACAGGCTTATTTGGGGCTTCACTTTTGCTCAATATGTAAGTCTTTCTGAAATAAGAAAGGTGCTCAGTTTCAGCAGTCCTAGACTCAGCTGGTTCCAAGGGTGATATCAATTTTCCCAACATTGGGCAGTTCTGAGAAATGCCTTTTGCGGCACTCACGTCATTCTAGGAATGTGTCCATCTTATCACTCTTTGGATAAAAGGGCAGGGATTTGAGCGGTTGAAATTTGACAAGGTCTGGCTCATTGCGGCTTGAATGCCGCAAGAGTGCAGCATTTGTTATTTTTAATGGTCTCCCAACAACAGGCGAGCTCATCTTCACGCTACCAGGTCGTTACTATCTTTCTGCAACGTCTGCCAGGTCGGTGTTTCCCAAAACGCATATTTTCTTGAATCTCCTGTAATTTTTCTCATTTCATAACCATTGATAGAAAGAGCTGAAGGCGAAATTAGTTAGTTGATCAGTGGGTACTATCCTACTCTAAATTAAGTATCAGTGGGTACTCTAAATAAAGAGCTTTTTTCGACAAGTGCAAGTTCCCAACACAAAGAATACACAATAGTAAAAATATTACTTTTTATTGTTCAATAATCACTGGCTTTTCCCGTAGTTTCACTCACATCACAACACTATAGTACTATAAATGGCACAACTAAAATTATCTAGTGAAATATGTCTTATTTTAACATTTACTCCCAAACCAGGGCCAAAAGCCTATCACTGCAATTTCTTGAGCAGGTCACTTTACTATGGAAGACCTAGTTACATCTATGAAAAGGCTTAGAGCACAGAACACTGTTTAGTTCTGATAATTTGATTTTTGTGCTATTGAGTCTTAATGGAAAATATGGAAGTGCCCAAGGGCTCGCCAACGCTTCCAGATTTCAGTCAACTTTCTTCACTTTGGATTTGGTTGGATATATGACAAATAGCGCCAACTGTGTGGATGAGAGTATAAGCCCGACCAAATTTTGAACCTGAAATGAAACAAAGTTGTAAAATGGGATGCAAATGATTTAAAGAGAGGATGATGTGGTGATTGAATTAACGCTTACTATGATGAACTCATTCTCGAGGATGATGCCGTAGAGAAGCCACAATGACACGGTAATTGTACCGGCGAGAATCATAGGAAATGGGAGGCTGCTGGTGTCTTTCTTTTCAATTATAGTGCCCTGAAACAAAATAACACGTAAAAACGTTGTGAAACAACTTTGTTTAGACTTTTTAGATTTTAGCTTGTCAATATTATTTACTCACGAGATCTTTCAGTGGCGCCGCGATGAGACAGAACATCATCAATGTGACGAACGTTCCATAACTGAATTCAATCGTCGCCTTCTCCACGTTTAGAAACGTGGCGGCGATGACTAAGAAGGCCACGACAAGGGTTTTGAGCAACCGTAAAAGAACATTTCCCTGAAAATGAGAACAGAACATTTCATGACAGCCTAAATGCCGCAATGTAAGGTATACGTGTATTCGCTTACCTTGTTTTCAGAGTACGCTACAAAAAGTAGGAAATAGATAGCGTTCAATCCAATGGCGAATAAGTTGACGCCAATCATCGTTGGGTCGTCGAGAATGAAACCGTGTCTTAGAAATAGAAAGCCCCTGGAAAATTGAGATCCGCCAAAATTACAAGTCAATTTTTGTGTCACAAAATGCACCAATCTAGGTAAGTGCCAAATTATTTCCTCGTCATGGGCAACTTCAGCAATCACAACTAGCAACGATTCAATTTAGAGCGATTCCACACTGTAAATGGGCCGTAACCCTGCATAGGTGGAATCTCGTGTTTTATCAGCATTTTGCCAAGTCAATTCAATTCATTTATTGTTGTTTCAGGCTTAGACCTACACAACACGAGTTCAGCCACTTTACAAATGTCTAGCAAGTATACACAATGTTTCAAAAAACTAGGTCACATGAGTTAAATATTATTAATGCGTTTACATTGGAAATTATTTTGTTAATAACTTTGGTTCCTCTGAAGAATCTGCAATATTAGTAACAATAGAACTAAAATAGTCGTTATAACATTTAAAATATATACAAAAAAGAGTGAAGATTATAGAATACAAATCGCACCTACTATGGTTTACATCTTGAAATGTTTATTCATCGCTTTTTCTTCCAGATTTCAAATCGTTGATCCTAAGAGCTCGAAGTCCTTGACGTTCCAGTTTCTGATATCTAATTTAACAGGGACCATTCCGAAGTGTTGCAGTCAGACTCTCTTCTTTTTCCTCCCTCTCTTACTCCTAATTTCATTTCTTAGAGGTTTTAGCCGTTTGGGCGACTCTTCACTGTCTGCTTCAGATGAGGTTGAGGTGCCCGCTTCAATCAATTTCATCCCATTCATGTAAAGATGGTCTTTTATGAAAACTGCGTGTTGACCGTTAGCTCTCGCCTCCTTCATCTTCGGTAACAATGTCTTCCGTCGTTGCAACACGGTTGACGTGAAATCTAGAGATGCATTAAACATGGTATTTTTAAGCAGTCCAAAACCTCGCAGCTCGCGCCTGACTGATGAATTTGCGGTTGGGGCCGTCCGAACCTGAGCTGGACCCTGATTTTGACTCTTATTTAGGCCTTTCCATTTCTCGTGCCACTTTTAGGATCTAGTCAGTACGACATATTTTTTTCCGTTTGGTGGCCTCTCCAGCCAGCCTCTCACTTCTGGTACTTGTCTCGCTGTCCAACGACCCCTCGATTCATTGTCCCAGATGGTCTGCCAGTCTTTCAGTGTCATTTTCCGTTCTTCCTTGATCACTATTGCCTTCCTGGGTTCCATTCTTCTATCATAAATCCGCTCTCTTTCTGCAGCCAGAAGATGTATTGAGATGACCCCAGCCAGTACAAGGACAGCTGGCTCCGATACCGTTCTTTATGCACTAACTATCCTTAGCGCTTCTCGCCGTTGTACCACCATTAGTCGCTTCTGGTATTGTGCGACAGACAGTGCGCTTGCCCATGTCTCTGCTCCATACAACATGACTGACATGAGTAGCTTTGTCTTGCATGGTCGTGGGCCCTTAACGTTCATCATTAGCCTGCTGAGTGCTGCCGTCATGCGCGACGCTTTGTCAGCGGCTGTCCTGATGTGTTCCCAGAAGGTGATTTTGTGTCCAGGATCACTCCCAGGTACCTAAGCTCGCTTTGGCGTCGTGACTGTTGAATTTGAAACTCAAGGGTCTGATTTTATTGGTAACATTTTGGTTACCTACTCCAGTCACGAACCTGATATCATCCAGCTTGAGGTGGGGACCCATGAAGTTTTGAAATATTCTGACGCCTTAATTTTGAGATCGTAGCCGCTTTCCATATCAAAATCAGGCACATTGTAAAGGATGGTGTTTTCCTGTTTCTCGTGTTCTAGCAGTTTTTCGACGATTTCTTCTGTCCGTTTGTGAGCATCTTCCGTCAATCTCGCTCGGTTTTCCAAGTCACTAATTTTTTCCTGGATTGTCGATACGATTTTGATGAGATACTTTACGACATCTAATTCTCGTAGTTTTTCCATTATAATTTCAAACGCGTTGGTTTCCATATCGTCAAGGCGGCTGATCAGGCAACTTTGAGACTGGGAACACGATAGCGCTGCGTCAGCTCCTTTGCTTTGATGTGGTCGACTCCCTTCATCAACAAGCTGTTCCACTTCTCGGTTGACAAAACTTCAAAAAACGGTATTCAAGGTCCACCAATTTTGACGTAATATTTTTTGACTTGACAATAAATACTATCACTCGCCGAAAATGGTGCTATTAGCTCGAGAAAAACCACGTTTTTTTACGATAAAATACAGGACCGATCCACAACACGTGCTGTCTGCTCCGCGTCCAAGGCTGAACTCCTCATTTCGCCAAGTCGTGGCGACCAGAAAATTTAATGGAATACGTTGACCCAAAGTCTAATTACCGTTAAGTTTGAACTACGAAATTCGGCTGAAAATTCGAATTGTTGACAAAATTTTTAATAAACAGATTCTCAAAATTTCTATTTTGATTGGATTCTGAAAGCTTGACAACAAAATCGCTGCAGCTCAACAAAAATATTATCCTCTATCTTCATCTCTTTCTTTTATACTTACCCATCTCCTTAAATTTATTTTTATTACTAAAATCTCCTAAAACTCTGAATAATCTGTGTTTAGATTTTGGCATAAAATATGAAAAACGTTTTAATTTAAAAAAAAAAGTATTATCAATTCATGAGAATAGTTCTCTGTTTCCTATTTTATAATTTTGCTCTAGTATATTATCATTAAAATCGACAAATTTAGGATGTTGATGTGTTACTGGGCACATTATACTTACATCGCAATACCACCCACAAATGGCGTTGAATCCACATTTTCTGTATTGCCTTGGCTGATGATTTGTTTGCAAATGAAACTGAAAAAGGCAAAAAGGAGACAACAATGGATTATCATCGTAGACCTTATGGTCGTTGGTTTATTGGTATTTATTCATTATAATATATTTATTGGTATTTAGTGAAAAATGATACACATTCAAAAGGGGTAGTTAGATACCTATTTTGACCCATAACTTCTTTCGATGGACGCCAATCGTTCTGGGACCCGTCTCATTGGATTCAGCACCCGAAATTTGGTCGAAAATGGCACCTGATTTCACTATCTGACATTTTTGGGGTTGCTCAACTTTGTGTGCTCGCTGAACCGGTTGCGCGCAATCAAAAAAATTGTTTGAGGAATCAAATTTTCATGAAATTTTGGGTAGAATCTAAATTTGCAATAAAAAATTGAAGTTCCCATTTAAAATAAGAAAGTCAGTGTTACTCGTGCATGTCTGCACAGTTGCGCGGGGTGCGCAGATATATTCAAGATCCTTGCAAAAAAAATTAAGATAACAGACAATTTTTTTTTTTTTTTTTTTTTTTTACTCTTATTTGGACAATACTAGGAAGGGTGCGGAACAACTCATAAGACACCCTGTATATCGGTTCATTCTGCTCAAATTCCCAGGGAGATTGCCTGTCCTTTGTTAGACTATATGTCTTTGTTACAATTGGTATTTTCTATATAAAAATCTATGAATAGTCTACGTTTGAATAGTCTCGTATCATCTAAGTACGATCAATATTTTAATGAAGCCATTTGGCTGGAGGCCCTTCGGTGAGCGCTTTTTCGTCATTTTAGTGCATGTGAAGGTAATTTATGTCCTTTCATAAGCAATTTTCGGATGTCAACTACCATTTTCGCCCTTCTAATTCCCTGTACTTTCTATAAAATTGTAAATCGACGGACGTGTTTCTCATCATTTTAATTAATATACCTAGGTTGACTGCTATAATTTCTGTTTTGACGTACTCACACAGGAGAAAAGAACTGAGCAACAGTCACAATGCCAGCCACCGAGCCAACTATTTCCTTATATTCCTGAAACGGCATCTGAAATCACGAAAAATTTCTCAGTTAAGATGGTGGGTATGATGGATCGTTCATATGAACCAGATTTGCGAGCCAATTGTGCAAGCTGCGAGTCCAAATTGTTCTGTATATTGCTCTTGATTACATAATCGCTACAGGAATTGAGCTTACTACGTAGAAAAAGGGCAGATGTCAGTCTTCTTAATAAGAAACCAGGGAATTGTTTTGTTTTAGGGAGTCAACCTGTCAGTAGCAGGTCCCTTAAGAACTATCCCTTGAGACAAAATTTGGATTTTTCTTAACGAAGTGGTTTTGGAATCGAAAAATGACTTTGCTGAACGTACCTAGCTGGTACGTTATCTAGGTACCCTGAAAATGACGTTCTCAGAGATTAGGCTCGGCTTGATTCACAGTGCAGTGCTTTATTAAGACTTTTAAGATAAGAAATATAATACTTGAGAAGTCAAACACTTCATAAGAATTGTGTATGTACTTACCGTCGGCAAAAGGAATGACGACTGTACGACTGGGCAACCTTGAAAACTAGTGAACTGTCGACCAGCGATCAATACACTTCAAAAAGAGGATCTGCAACTTGAAACTAATGGAATGTCAGCATGCATCTCGCTACACGACGGAATCAAAGCGCCCGCGACCTCAACCCAGTTTTGTCGACATGCCGTTTCCCCCAGCCAGGTAATAGGAGCTTATCATTCTTATCGCGTCTACGAGCGGCGATTGTCATTGGCCTTGGCCTTCTGGGGCTGTAATGTTGGGTTTTCCCTCCTAATTTCAATTTCGTTTCTGGTTGCACACCGACCATGTAAGAGAAAGCTTCATAATGTCAGCTAACTAATATCAGTGCCACCTCTTCTATAGCGTTCAAAATTGTCTGAACTTTTCATTTCATTTCGGACTAGGACTACCCAAAGCAATTCCTCACAACATACGGCATATTTTATGAATACCTGAACTGGATGGGCATCATAGAGAGCCCAGTTTGCCCAGAAACTGAAACTAGGACAGCACTTTCCTGAAGAACTGGTGCAGCGAATGATGTCAAGCGAACAAGCATGGAAGAGAACTGCAGAACATGTAGAGACACTTCTCAGAAATAAAATGAAGGAGGAGAGAACCCAAAAATCCACCAGGACAACTGAGACTGACTTCATACCAAAGACATGGGATAGGATGGTACCAGGATGATCTGTTGGTAGGGTGAAATTTTAATGGGTTGGACTCTCACATAACTTAAGGAGAGTATCTAACCACGATGCACCTGGCCTCAAGAGATTTCCTCATCTGAAAAAGAAGAAAACCGCTGCAAATTCTTTCACACGGGTTGGTTATTTCCTCGGACCAGACGCATGGAGATTCATTTCTTCAACATGGGGGAAATATGAATGTGATGTGGCGGGTCCGGACCCATTTCCCATTGGATTCAGGGTCCAAAATTTAGTGGAAAATGATACCCCAAGTACAAGATCTAGAAACACAATGGGTAGTAGGAACAAACCCATCCAAGGGTACATCGTCGCTGGAGTCTATTCCTACCGGTTAAGGGACCAGGCAAAATCTTTGCATGAATTTGATACCCCAGCATTTTGGCCGAGGACAAGTACCAGGACCCATCTCGCCAAATTCAGATTTTACATTCAAAAGTCGGGCTGGACTCGACATTGATTTTGGTCTAGACACTTAACGCAGAAAAAATCTGGGACCGAATGGACATTGGACTTTTGTCATAAAACATAATTATTTCAGTGAATAGCCAACCACAACACTAGACAAGCATAAGCTGACTCGCCGTATATCGAAGAATTTTCTCTGCGTACAGACATGTTGATGTCAAAATCAAAATGGTAATTATTACCCTATTGCTATCCGGTGCTAGAAATACGCTTTCCGAAGTATGGAAATCCCGATAAAGGTTGGAACATCTTCTGGCCCGTGTACATTGTGTGCGAAATAATCAAAACGCGGTAAATAGTTTCTATTATCTTGACAATAAATTGACCTTAAAACTGCTGAAACAAATTGTATTATGGCTCACGACTTCAGGGAAAACACAAGTAAGAGTAATCATAAATATGAAGCATGTAGCCTTAGGGTTGAGTAACATCAAATTAATAAAAATGGATTGAATTATGAATCTTTTGTGCTCAGATTCTGGCTTTAAGCAATTGCAGGACAAATGCACAAAAACCAATCATATGTTTGGCAATGATAATACCTGGTGAAAGAAACACGATGGTGAGACTACCACTTTTAGGAAATAGGTAAGTAGGAATTTCAAACCCAATATTGTAAACGATGTATTCCAGATTTTTTTTTTTCTAAACAGGTAAGACGGGCATTGAAAGTAACCATTAATTTGACACAGTCATTGACAAAGAATCAACACAATTCCTACAAAGATTGGTTTATAAGAGAGTATCAGTGTTATCAACAGAGGTGATTTCGAGAATATTACAACAGATTAGGTAGAAAATTAGGTTGATAAGCGTGTCACCGATCAGAACGACGGTTAAAATTGAAGCGCCGGAGATGAGCTTGAGTATAAAATTACGCTTAAATAAAACTAAAAATCAAGAAATTGAACGATAACACGAAAATAAATTAAAGGCCCAAATTATCTCAAGTAGAGGGTGAACAAGGCCTGAACACAACATTAAATAGAAATTTCAACAAACAAATATTATGACTAGGTTTTTGTGACTGAGTTGACGACAACATTTTCAACGCAAACAGATTTCAGCGTAGACGTCTTCAAATAAAACAACAAACCAACAATACATTCTCAAAAACTAGCGGCTAAAACTCATAAATAATGTGTCAACTCGAAAGGAGAAATTATTTTTAGACGAATAAAAATGCAAGTGGTAAAGGTCTAATTAGGTATAAACTCTTATTAAAAACGGAGAATGTTAATGAAATATTTCAACGGAAAGTAAAATTATGATTGAAGACAGTGAATAGCGTATTTGAGTCAATTTTCAAGTATTTTTATGACTAGTGCAGCGATCTAACAATAAAACAAAATCTAAGCCGACTCTATGAGACAAACAAACCTAAGAATAAGAAACTACCTAGGTAGGAAGAAAAGTTTATTACTCGTACAAAGGGAATTTTTTTTCGTCTTGCGCACCAATTCGAATAGTACGTCGACGTATACGAATGATTTCTAATTCTCGACACCACACCCAACAGGCGTCGGGGGCACATTTGTCTTTTTCAACGCAGCAACCAACATCCAACATTATCGGTTTTCCTTCGGGTGTATACTAGTGAATATAATCTAGATAGGTGACAGTGAAAATTTATATTCTTTTTCAGTTTTAATCGCGATTAATCCTCGTACGATGAAGAGACAACAGATTCTACGACAGGCCGAAGGATTATGGCACACATGATGGAGAGCTCTGTAAAAAAAAATTCATTTAAAAAATGTAACAACAGTAAGTCAACAATGGACGAAAGGTTATCAGTTTTACGAGTATTTGAAATTTTACCAGCAATTGATTATTTCTTGGTAACGAAATCAGGCCAGTAGTTGAGGTAATAGCGATGAGTGGTTCCCTCAAAAAGGCGATCCAACCAATTGGGAAGTCCGTCTAGTAGTTGATCCAAGAATATCACCTCTTCGTACTTGTTGTTTTGCTAAATGAGAGAGGAAAAAAAATTAGGTGTTGTTTGGTTTGAGACTGCCTCAAATTGGAGGAGAATACGGGTAAAACGATCAATTTAAACTAAGGGGTTTTTATTTTGCATTTTTCGAGGGGACCCAATACGAGATGTAGCCCCATTACAATATAAAGCAGGGCATGATTTTAATTTTCGTCAGCTGACATAGTACAGCAACACAAGTAGGTAAGTGGGGTTGGTTGCCACCACATTAGTTTAATCATCCGTTATCATGCTTAGCCAAACCCTTGAAAAATGCAGGACTTGAAAAAAATATGTAGGTGTGAAAACAGTGGGTCCCATAATTCAGCCTGTTCCACCATACAATCTTAATTTGTCGAACTAAAAATGTGAAAAATTCTTATTTTTGGAGATTTTCTGTTGTGAAGTCTCAGAAATTACTGGAATTTGGAGCTCGCAAGTACGCAAGCATGCGCAGCCGACACCAAGTAACTTCATTTCCAATTAGAACTCATTTTATTTAAGGTAAAGTATTCAGTTCAATCAAATACAGAAATGCTGAATATTCGTCCACACAGGTTGGTTATTATGTGGAGCAGGAGGATGGGGAAAACAGTGTAGAGTGTCCCGGACTCATTCTAATCAATTCAGCGTCCAACATTCAGTAAAAAATGATACCCCCACGCTTAGGTACAGGAAAACTTAGAAACCCCACGTTTGAAGTCGTTAGATAAGTACCTATTTTGACCCATACCCCCGCTTGATGGACACTAAAGGGTCCGGGACTCGTCTCAATGGATTGGACTCATTCTAATCGATTCAGCGTTTAGTGGAAAATGAAACCCCACACGCCTAGGTACCCAAAAATCTCGACAAAAAGTATTTTTCAAATAGGTAGGTAGGGATCAATTTTGACCCGTACTCACCCCCTAGTGGGCACCAATCGGTTCGGGACCCGTCCTGAGGGATTCAGCGTCCAAAATTATGGACAATTATACCCCACACGCCTATATCGCCGAAAATCCCAAAAATAAATGTTTTCCAAAAATAAACTTTTACCCATACCTTCCCCAAATTTGGTCCGATTGGACTGAAAAATACCATGGGCCAACTAGAGCCAGAAGGAGGTCCCTGACCAAAATTTCGGACATTTTGCCTTTTTTGACCTTTACATCATGAAAATTATTCTGTCAAATATTTAGCGCCCCTGGGAGAGATCGGCACCCCCTCTCGCCTTCTACCTTGGGCATGATTAAAGCGATGTCACGTCAAATGACTTTTCAAACTGAAGTTTTTACACATCAAATTGAAGGTTTTCCATGCCAAACAGGGGGTTTCACGCATCAATTTGGTGGATGACAGAAATACATGATTTAATTAAGGGAAATCAATAACAACAAATACGTGTAATATAGTGAAACGTAACATTCAACAAGTAAGAATGAACACATTTTTCTATGTAAGTCTTTCCCTGCAGCAGCGGCAATCAGGTCTAACCTCCAATTTGACGCGAAAATGGTATAAAGCAAGTCGTAACTAACGGCCTGCACTTAGAGACTATAGAATGAGGCGAATAAACAGGCGCATTCAAAACAATGGCATTCAGAACGGTCGGATGGAATGTCTTCTTCATGTTGAATTGCATGGAGTAGGTATTTTCAGAATCTACGCGGGCTAGCATTGAATGTTTATATCTTGGCTCACTAGTGAATGCAAATAACGATATGAAACCCAAAATAAGTAGAAGAATACAGTCAGCTAATCAATGTTATAGTATTTTGGACTTGGCCCACAAGATAAGACCCTCATTAGACTAGTCTTGACCTATGGCTCTGAAACCTGGACTATAACATAAATGCAACAGAAGAAGAATTGCGCCTGTTCGAGAGAAAGGTTCTCCGTTGGATTCTGGAGGCCGTGTTTAACCCTGAGAAGCTCGAGTGGAGACGAAGGACAAATGCCGAAGTCATGAGCCTGTACGATGATTGTGATGTCGTCAGAACCATGAAGCTTGGAAGACTTCGTTGGACCGGGCACGTAGCCAGAATGAGCCCCGAAGAGATCCCTCGAATGCTTGTAGACAAAGCTATCCACAAAAGAAGAAGATTGGGTTGACCAAAAACTGCGGTGCGTGGTGAGTGTGGCAGGAGACACACGTCCCATTCTGGGAATCCGGGACTGGAAAGCGGCAGCAAGAGATGCCTGGTGGACATCACTCCAGGAGGCCCTGATCCCTCGCGGATTGTAGTGCCACGAAAGAAAAAGAAGAAGAGGAGGAGGAGGAAGCTGGCATTGCGCCGCTCAAAACAAACTAATGTGAAACGAACCTTTTGCTCCTGTCAACCCCCAATTTGAAATGGAAAACATCTAATTTGACGTGAAAATGCAATACATATGATGATTATTCATGTGATATCCAAGTATGAAGTCAACATCCACTTATACAAACAACTGGCTGGACGTGTTCAACTGATTTGATCCTGGACAACTGCACTGCGTGGATGTCCACCAGTTTATTGAGGAAAAACAAGAAAAAAAAGTTCAAATTCCATAGTCTAGCCATTTACTCACCGTTTTCCCACTCTCAACATCAGACAAATCGCTCTCAGACGTTGAGTCGTCAAATCCCATGAAAGCTCCCGCGGGATCAACTCCAAGCTGTCTGCTGACGATTTTCCTCATTCTCTGCAAAAATTGGAATTACTTAGCGTCAAAATAGGGTCTTGGTTGTGACGAACGAACCAAATTCAATTCGACGACTCACCCCGTTCGCTCGACTGGCGCCTTCGGGGTGTTTGGCGTGGTAAACGCAGAAATATTTGCGCATTCCATTCAAAGCAAGGACCGTGCCAACGCAATTGCGCGGATTGATAGTAAGCTTTCTTGGTTCGGTCAATGACTGGCTCAAAAGCTCGGTGTACCAGTTCAAACCACGGTCGAGATTGAGAGTAGCAAACATCAGAGCTTTATTTCTGAAAAAGCGATTATAATTAATTTTCATTCAAATCGCATATCATATCACTTATTCCTATTTCCTACTTATAGGTATTTTTTAAACTTTTTTGTTTTAAATTGTAAAAACTTGCACTCACTTTCTATAAGGCCACACGTATTTGTGAAATTTGGGAATCAACTTGGGTTTTGACTGAGTGTCGCAGAGGAGGAGGATCGTTCTGCAGCCGGGTCTAAGTAAATGAACAAGGGCGTTGTATGTTTCCGCTCTCATATCGTGAATTTTCAACTCAGGCGTGTATCCGTTGAGCCCACTCGATTTAGACCCGTTCAAACCGCCTTTGCTATATCCTTTGCTTTCGAATTTGGCCTCTTCCAGTCTCCTGAAGCGAAAAAATGAACATGTCAAATCATTGAATTTCCGCTAATATAAAATTTTGAAGGGAAAACTATTATTTTCCAAATTATGAAACAAGGATAGAGCTTCCCAATTAAAACAATAAAATACACATTTTGTGATTTTTTTTTTTACGACAATACAATGAGCGTTTTTTATAAAAATGTACGTTATCAGGCGCCTGTTTACCGTAAAGCTCAAACGTTTTTTGCATAGTTTGGTTTGTTATTTTAATTAGATTAACACAATATATATGTTTACAGGATTCACACAGGATATAATTTCAATCTCTTTGTAGTCCATCCTTATTTTCATCAAGGGATACGTACCGTGGCATCATTTTCGACTGAATTTCGGGTTTGAAATTGTCGAAATGGGTCGCTTAAAGTGGCGGACCCCAAACGAGGACACGATTTTTGTCCAAAATAACAAATAATTACCTAAGAACTACAATGAAAATGTCTATGTGAACCTCGTAGTAAATGAACCGTAAATGGTAGCAAAAAGACCACTCGTAAGATGGCTAAACTCGAACAAATTACTCGACTTGCGCTGTAAAAATGATCCCACGAGAGGGGAAAGGTTCATTAATACGAGTACGAATTTAGACTTCAATTGACGAAGCGTCGGCAAATATCGTCACGAGTTAGTAATAAACTACAGCAAACAATAATTAGGAAGCGAAAGAAAAATATGAATTCCACTCGACATCCGTGTGAAAAAGTGAGTTTAAAATGCAAGTTGTCAATGTAAATTGGGTTGAAAGGCTGCTCAAATATCGAACAGGCTAAAATGATATAATTCAAGAGGGAGACATTAATATGTAAATGTTGTTGTCCTCCTGAAAAACAAATAATAGGTGGGAATATTCGTGCCATAAATTTTGTAAGGAACCACGGATACTCACGTGAGGTAGCTTAAGAAATAAAAACCGCAAATCATGAGGACGATAGTGGCTAAAACGGAAACGGCGGCGAGAACATGCTCTCTTCCCAGTGAGTCTTGAAGAATTTCCATCGTAATGAGAATTTTGGCGAACAGCCTTCCAATCAGTCCTTGAGTTTGTTCGTCAATGAGATCTTGTATCACAGCCTCTTTGGATAAAACTTGCTAAACATATGAAAATCTCAAATCACGTTCATGTTTCAATATGATTTTTCTTGACTAAAGACTCAAATGATAGACGAACCTGCGAAGACGCGTAAAGAACCCGATCGATGGCAGCTTCCAGCTGTTGCTTCGTGTCGTTGTAGCAATCCCAACCGCGGTCTTCTCCCTCTTCTAGGCGGAGCCACTCGTATTTGAAGTGAGATTCGTCTCTGCGGCACAGCAACGCTACGTGAAGTGTAGGTTCAATCGGGTTGTCATCTCCTGGGGAAAAAAAAGTTGATTGTGCGTTGAGTTGACCAGCCTGTTGCATAATCAACTAATAATATTAGCTCGTAATACAATAATATTAGAGGTAACATTCGTGGCACAATGCTTCACACTTGACTGAGACTATTTTGACCCCTAACCTCTTCTGGTGGTTGCCAATCGTTCTAGAACCCAACCCCTGGACCCTGACCAAAATTTCAGATTTTTAGAAAAGTGTCAACTACCAAAATCGGTGTGGACGGCGGACGGACATATTTTGATCTAGACACCTTGAAAGACCCAGAAAAAAATGGTGGGCCGAATCGGCGAGATTGACATTTTGCATGAAAACATAGGTTGATTATTCAAGGAAGGATTATTCAAAGAATAATCAACCAAAAGAAGATAAAAGCCCTATAGAGATACCAACAGCAGAGCAGGGGGCTCTGTTTGCAACTGGGAGACAAGCCCACAAACAAATGAACCCAAAGGAGAGGCGGCTCAAAACGAATTTCTGAGTAACCAAATCTTGAACAGAGAATTCGAGGTGCATTAGGCTGCATTAACTGAGTTTGATTAAAATTAGCACCATTAAAACTCTCCGGTGAACGCGCCGCGACAACTCAAACAAAATGATATTCATAGGACCTAGACCGTGTAAGAGACAACTATTAATGTCAGTTGTACACTAGGGTGGGTCGAAAAAAATCGATATTTTTTTTTTCGGATCGTAATACCGCGGAAAAGTTGCTAAATGGTATGACTAAAAAGGGGAAAAAATATTAAAATTATCTGATGTTATCTTCCGTTCGCGCATAAGCTCTAAAGTTTTGAAAAAAATATTTTTTTTTTGAAAATTTGTAATAATTTTTTCTTACGATATTTAATATGTAATAGTGAAAATTTTCATCTACGACACACTAATAAAGTAATATAAAAATACCGGTATTGCACTTCAACATCTTCCGTTCGCGCATGGACATCCAAATATAGCCAAAATACAAGAAAATCGGATTTTTGTCCTATTTTCTTTTCATGTATAGTTACAGATATCAATAATGTAATACCTAATATCTGATTATACATGTTCTGATAGTTAGAGAAAAAAAATTCAGACGTAATTAGGCTTGGTTTTTCGATCGCGCACAGCGATACAAAACTTACTGTCAGCGCCACTAGCGGGTCAACGACCCACCCCGCGTCACGTGATACCCCCTCTTTTCGGATTGTAATACCGCTGAAAAGTTGCTAAATGGTATGACTAAATAGGGGAAAAAATATTAAAATTATCGGATGTTATCTTCCGTTCGCGCATAAGCTCTAAAGTTTTGAAAAAAATATTTTTTTTTTGAAAATTTGTAATAATTTTTTTCTACGATATTTAATATGTAATAGGGAAAAATGTCATCTACGACACACTAATGAATTAATATAATAATACTGGTATTGAGTTTTAACATCTTCTTTATCAATCAGGGATCCAGGACCTTTGTCTCACTCCAGGTGGCTAACAACAGCTAACCGTGCTTTAAGACTCTACATTAGTCAAGAAAATCCAACTGCTGAGTTCCAGGAAATAGTAATATTCATTCTGAAGTCATATATGCCGATGTGGTTTTGTATTAAGAAGACCAAACTTTTTACTGATGGCCCTAAGCTCGTGCACCATGGATTTTCTTGACTAATGTAGAGTCTTAAAGCACGGTTAGCTGTTGTTAGCCACCTGGAGTGAGACAAAGGTCCTGGATCCCTGATTGATGAAGAAGATGTTAAAACTCAATACCAGTATTATTATATTAATTCATTAGTGTGTCATAGATGACATTTTTCCCTATTACATATTAAATATCGTAAAAAAAAATTATTACAAATTTTCAAAAAAAAATTATTTTTTTCAAAACTTTAGAGCTTATGCGCGAACGGAAGATAACATCCGATAATTTTAATATTTTTTCCCCTATTTAGTCATACCATTTAGCAACTTTTCCGCGGTATTACAATCCGAAAAGAGGGGGTATCACGTGACGCGGGGTGGGTCGTTGACCCGCTAGTGGCGCTGACAGTAAGTTTTGTATCGCTGTGCGCGATCGAAAAACCAAGCCTAATTACGTCTGAATT
Organism: Cyrtorhinus lividipennis; assembly: GCA_019603395.1. Lineage (NCBI taxonomy): Eukaryota > Metazoa > Arthropoda > Insecta > Hemiptera > Miridae > Cyrtorhinus > Cyrtorhinus lividipennis. The sequence continues at coordinate 7,604,172 of CM034000.1, forward strand.
TTTTTTCTTTAACTATCAGAACATGTATAATCAGATATTAGGTATTACATTATTGATATCTGTAACTATACATGAAAAGAAAATAGGACAAAAATCCGATGGGGCAGGGAGGACGCTCTGAACGTCAAATGCTAACAAGAACGGATGCTCACAGTGCAAAGAAGAGGGGCGAATTGTGAGCGACTATAAGACAGTATCAGAGCTAGCCGTGCTCCTCCTGGCAGGAGTGATACCTATACATCTGCAAGCAACTGAGAGGAAAATGATACGAACGACAGGAAGAATAACCCTGGCCTCAACTAGCCAAAAAAGAGCGGGAACGCACACTCAACTCCTGGCAGGAAATCCGGGGAATAGAAATAAGAGGAAGATGGACAGGACGATTGGTGCCCAATATACGTCCTGGGCTAGAGAGGAAACACGGTGATGTTAATTACCATATAACGCAGTTTTTCTCGGGCCATGGGCTGTTCTATCAGTACCTTCATAGGATGCGTATTGTGGAATCTCCAGGATACCTGCACTGCACCAACAATGAGGACAGCACTCAACACACATTCTTTGAATGCGAGAGCGTCGACAGATTGCAAGAGAGCTAGAAATGACCAGGCCCTGGGTCTGGAGGAGATGATGATCAGGATGCTCGAGAGCGAGTCAAAGTGGAATGTCGTTGCAGGGTACATCCAAAATACCCTGGAAGGCAAGCTCTTCAAGAAAAAGGGCTCAGCAACGGGAACTGCAGGCAAATGAGATTGGATCGCAGGCAGAAATCAGAACCCAGTCAGAAGTAATGTGCCAAACAGTTCCAGGCTGGGCCTCAACATGGAAAAAGGAGATGAGATTTTTAGTGGGTTAAAAATCTCCTCATGTCCCAGTCTTTGGTCCCCCTCCCCCTCCAACCGGCATCTTATAGATTTTCCTAGCGATACTAGCGCACCAGCGGAATAATCATCACCAACCAAGAATCACTACCAAGTAGCTGACAACATTGAGTATGGAATCTGTGTATAAGGCAGTATGATGTGAAGATTTTCTTCTCAGGGGGAGAGGAACTCCCACTACAAAATCATCACATTGCAAAATGAAATCACCTGAAGTCAACGCTGAGACGAATTGGGGTTGTCGCTCTTGGTACACGTACATGAAGCGCACTCTTTCCTTGGAGTACCGAGACTCGGACGCAAACCTTCGAAGCGACTCGCGATGAGGGTCGTGACTAGGAGTGTCCCGACAGACAAGGACGACGCAAATCTTCTTGCGGTTCCATGCTACGCCAGGCGGACAAAGCGCGTCGAGCAAGGCCTGTAGGTAAAAATTATAAAAGTCAAGGGATAGGTCGGTATAATTCCTCCTCATTGAACCTTTTTACGATTTGAGCACTTTTTCGTGTTTCGACGTGACGTCACTAAAACGGCTGTAACTCCCTTAGTTCACAAGATGATTTCAAATCTGGGTGCACTGTTGGAAAGAACGTTAAATTTACCTTCTGATGTGTCCTTCAATGTCTCCAATAAATGAGTACTGGTATTCTTTAATTCAGCCTAAAGTTAGAGATTAAATTATCTTCTTCAGCATGAAAAATATTTTCCACGAACAATCGTTCGTGTGGTTTGGCGAAAAAGAGAATACTATTTTTCAATCGTTCCTACGTGCAATGGGTTTCCGCAATTTCTTTACGAGTGACTCAAGTCGGATGTTAGGTGCAACCGTATTTTCAGTTAAATTGACATACCTGAGACGAAAGCCGCGGCAAAAGTAAATAATAATTTGTGTTTATGACGTCATGCATAGTCTGAACAGGGATGTCGTTCATAGCCACAGAAGCAGCCGGCCGTTCGGTCATTTCGTTGAATACCAGTAGGGCATCTTGGGTTGACGAAATTTGATACCTTGCACGGATATCTGCCGTCCCTTCAGTCGCGCCCACATGCCTGAAATAAATAGTGGAGAAGTGACGTACTCATTTTAACGAACAACGAACATTCTAGGTATAAAAGATCATTATTAAGATTCTCACCCAAAGGCAACTCGGTCTCTGTGGTAGAAAGCGGTTAGGACGTAACGAAGCCGAAGTGGTTGCGTACGCTGGAACACGAGCGCTCTCACTTTATTGTCACGCCATCCATTCAAGAAATCGTCCACGTTGTCATCGTTGACTTCTTCAACCAGTTTGTACGGCAACTTGTATCGCACGAATTCTAAAATTAAATTAAATTAAAATTTCGAATGCGCTCTTGAGCAGTGCGTTTAAATGATTGGACTAATCAACGGGAATGGGTTGTAATTATGGCTCCAATTGGCACTAACCAACTACTTTTTGAACGCTGAATAGGGATTCCTTGTAAATGCGAGGCCTGCCTTCAGAAACGAGAATAAGGCAGGGTAACGCAGGAATACCCACTTTACGAGCGAGGGCCTTTTCATTTTCAGCATGAACCGTAGCGATCCCTATGCCTGAAGAACAAAACAAAAACAATATTTTTCAACGAATTAACTTCACCTCGAACTTCGATACTCATATATTTAGTCAGTCTTCTCACCGATAGGCTCGAGCTCTTCCATTATGCGCCGCCATACTGGTTCAACTTGCAGGCAAGGGAAACACCAATCTGAGTAGAACAGTATCAAGTGTGGAGTTCTGTAGCTTTTTGGAATGATGTTGTTTTCATATGCTCTGAAATATTCGGACATGATTAGGTGCAATTGATTTAATATTTAAAAATAGTAAAATCTGAAAAAAGTAGAAAAATCAATCAAGTTATACGGTGAAAGAGTAGAGCAAAAAAAAAAAAAAAAATTGTTTGGTTAATTTTCTTGGGGATTGTACGACTCAAACCAGCAGGTTTCAGTTAGATGAACTGGATTTTGTAGGTCGTGCCGACATAGTTGAATCTTTTACCAAATGAGTTATCAGTTTAGCTAATGTAATTCACAATTTTTCCGGAGTGATCCCACTAGCCGATAAAAATACCTTTTCCCATAATAATTATTCTTACCCTTCTTTAATGCAGTTAAACCTTTCGAAAAATGCTGCAAATTCTTCCACAGCGGTTGGATATTCCTTGTAGCAGGCGTATGGGGATACCAGTGAGGGTGGTATGCGCAGGACCCAATTTAATCGATTCAGCGTCCAACATTTAGTGAGAAATGATACCCCACACGCCAGATACCAAAAAATCCAGTCAACCCACTTTCGAAATAGGAGCGGCCAAGACCTATCTCAATGGATGCAGCGTCCAAAAATTAGTGGTAAATGACACGCGCATAGATCGCCAAGATAGATCTCGGAAATCCACTTTTCAAAATCCAAAAAAGGTCGTCTCCTCCAAGAGCAGGAGGAATGGGAAGAATTGTTATAATTACTTAATCACTCTATTCTATTAATTCTTGTTCTTTTCAATTTCCTCTCCCTTTTTCACGGATATTGTGGATATCGTAAAATTTATCCTTGGGAATTAATCAATTTTAAAGAAGGGGAAACACGTTTGAACAATAAATGTATTAAGAATTATCTGCAATTTGGGGTATTATGACAAAATTGCTAGTGGGAACACACTAACGGGTACCTCATTTGAGAAAAAATCGTCCCAGTGTAAGAGACCATGCCATGTGACTGCTTGAAGATTAGTTACAGTACTCACTAATGTCAAGTCGCACTTTAAAACACAACAAATGTTTACATAAAGTGCACAGTCCCAATACAAAACACTGCTCAACAAAAATGATCCAGGCCATTCGTTCACAACAGGCTACAACTCCAGAAGGGGAGAGGGTGGTGAAAGATAATTCCGGGATGTTGGTGCGTTTTCGAAACCTCCTTGCGGCTTTTCAAGAAGCAAGAGGCGTGTCCAGGTCGAACTACGGATTTTTAACTCTCGTATGCGCCATTTTGAGCATGCTGATGCAATCTATGCAGTCACTATTGTCTTTGCTGACCGCTCTGGCACCCGTAACGGAAATTAGCCTTCACGTTCTCAGGTGTGCTTTACATCAGAGACAACAAACGCTACGTTGATACAAGAAAAATGCTCTAATCAGCTCATTCTTGGTGGTTTATAGATTTTCTCTGGAAAGAATTATTGACATTAAGGAGACTAACGACATGAAGATCGCTACGAAAAAAACCGCCGCGTTTATTGGACAACTTGTACTAATCTTGGCGTTCATTTCGTTCGTCTTCGGGTCTCTTCTGATCCCAATTTCAAGAATGGGAATTTCTGTGTTTGGAATCGTAAAGCTCATGTCCAGCCTGCTGTTCTTCGGATAAGGCCAGTGAATTGTACGAAAATTATCAAAGTAAAGACGAAAATGAGATCCCTGTGGAATATTTTATACATGGTTTCTCCGGAACGGAAAATACTTATTTATTAGGCCCATTGTGCATCATAGTATTTTTCAAGGTGCGTATTTAATGGTATCAAACATAATCCAATTTCGTTCAAAATCCGTCCAGCGGAGGAGCAGAAAGGCATTTATTTACGGTTTAAAGTTGCACTAGAGGTTATTATTGCTTACTGATGACGGTCTACTTCTCATGGTCTTCTTCTTGGTTGGTTATTCTTGAAACAATACCCTATGTAATCATGTCACGGTTATGAGGGGTTCAACCTTTCCGATTGGTACTAACATTTTTTCTGTATACGTTTCACTATGTCTAGATAAAAAAAGGCAAATAGTCCCCTCCACCGAACCCCGTTATTACATCTGAAATGTTGGTCAGGGACGTCTTCCCGGCCAAATTGAGGGAGGGTATGGGTGAAAATGTATTTTTTGAAACTAGATTTTAGGGACTATTTGGGACCTAGGCATGTGGGGTATCATTTTCCGCTAAATTTTGGACGCTGAATCGATTGAGGCAGGTCCTGGACCCATTGGTGCCTATCGAGGGTGTGTATGGGTCAAATTAGTCACCTACCTACCTCATTTGAATGCGGGGTTTCAACATTTTTGGATACCTAGGCGTGTGGTGTTATCATTTTCCACTACATGTTGGACGTTAAATCGATTAAAATGAGTCCGGAACTCTCCACACTCAGTTTTCCCCCATGCACCTGCTCAAGTTATAATCAACCACTGTGGAAGAATTTGCAGAGTTTTCCTTTTTGTTTCATCTTATCGATAAAGCGAATCATAAGACATTTGAATGCAACTCACCTCGATGAGATAGAAAGCTTGTGAAACAGTGTGATGTCCCTGTCGGAAAATCTAAATTTGAATCCCGATGAAGAGAAAATGTCGTCAAAAGGGTCGTAACTGTGGTACTGGGGTTCGGCCCTAGGACGAGCCTCTTCCACGCGGCCGAAAGTGTCGAACAACTTCCTCCGTTCTGGATCCGTCAGGAGTTCATAGGCCTTGGAGATCTCGACAAATTTGTCTTCGGCAGTGGGATCATCGTTCTTGTCAGGATGCCTGTTGATAATGGGAAGCTAGCATTAACCTCTTCATTGATATACATTCTAACTTAACAGCATAAATTTCATAGAAAATACAGCCTTGAATTCGCATAAGTAGACAATTATTTTTTCAGGTTATATCCGTCTGGGCGAAAAAAGCCCATTGAATTGCTAACAAAAAATCTGAAGTTTGCACTCTCCCCAAACTAAATTTTTGCCCAATCATCGCACACCAAGGTAAAATATGTAGGTAAAATGTATATATTTTTGTACAAACGAAAAATTAATAGTATGCTACACGGAAGTAGTGAGCATTGCCCTCCATTATGGTTGGTTATTCCTTGAATAATGAATTGATTGAATTTCATGCAAATGGTCAACCTCTCTGATTCGGCTCAAAAATTTTTTCTGTACGTTTCATGGTGTCTAGATCAAAAAAGGTCAATGTCCGTCCGCCGTCCATTGGTACCTAGTAGAAAATTTTCTAAAAATCTGAAATTCGGGTCAGGGGTCTGCTCCCGGCCTGGGACGGTCCTCCTAACTTTTCTGCCCGATCGGACCAAATTTGGGTGAGGTAGGGGTCAAAATTTGTTTTTTGAAAAATGGATTTTCGAGATTTTGGGCGATCTGGCGATCATTTTCCACTGAATTTTGTACGCTGAATCCAATGAAATTAGTCCCAGAACGATTGGTACCCACTGGAAGAAGTTATAGGTCGAATGGGGTATCTATTACCCATTTCGAATATGTGTTTTTGGGATTTCTGGTACCTAGGTGTGTGGGGTATAATTTTCCACTAAATTTTGGACGCTGAATCCAATGAAGTGGGTCTTAAAACGATTGGCACCCACCGGAAGAAGTTGTGGGTCAAAATGGGTATGTATCTACCCATTTCGAAAGTCTGTTTTCGAGATCTCTGGTACCTAGGCGTGTGGGGTATCATTTTCCACTAAATTTTGGACCCTGAATCGATTGCAATTGGTTCGGGACCCGCCACACCCACTGTTTTCCTTGGTCCGAGGTTTAGATTAGTCACCATACGCCTGGTTCGAGGAATAATCAACCGGTGTGTAAGAATTTGCAGACTTTTGCCTGAATGGTCTTAAATTGACGAACTACATCAGGTATGACAATTAGATTGTAATAAACGTTCGAATGTTTTTCAAATGGTGCAATAGGCGATTAATGAAGCCTGTAATGCTAAATTCACTTGAGTACACACACAATCGTTATCCGGGAGGTACAAACCCATGAACCGGTCACCCCCATTTCACGAGAAATACGTTCGTTTTACGTCTGCCGCAATGTCTCAAAACCAAAACATCTCAACCTGAAAACACCTCAGCAAGACAGTAGAAACTTCGCCAGTCATCTTCCTGGTTCAGCTCAATTCAGATAGTTTCCAGCAAAATTTTCGCAGCGCGGTATAGTTCATCAATCGACTCAGCATTCTATCAAAAACTATGAATATACTTAGTTACTATGATCGATCGAACATAAATATAAGGCCTCTTACTGCAGTAGTCGATTAACTTCAATCAACTAATTCGTCTTGGCAAGGTATGACTTCCTCCCGGATGGTAAGTATGTTGGGGTGCAACTTGTAAGCTTCATATGAGAACGGGATTCGAAGGAACTTACCATTCTTTGGCCAGTTGTTTGTAGGCTTTTCTTATCTCAGCGAGACTAGCAGATCGGTGAATTCCCAAAACTTTGTACGGGTCCTCTAATGAGTTTATGGCGACAACGAATGAAGTAACAAGTATATTTATAACAGTCCATTTCATTTTCCTAAAAACTAGATTGACACAACCGCACGGCACTTTGGGGGAACAATAGGTAACCCGATTTGAAAATTTTACACGACGTACAACATCCTTTACTAGATCAGAACATGACGTCCATATTGATTCTGCGGCTAAAGCTAGAATGAAAAGTGATAGGCTATCACCTTGGGGCTTGCGCAGAAACAATATCAGTGTGCACTATTACATAGCAGCAAATCAAATTCGGGTTAAAAGTCGATAGGCAACACTGGGTTAGTTAGGGTCGCCACAAATGTGATCTCAACATTGTTTTGGAATTCTGTTTGTGGCTGTTGCTGATACCGCTATCGCTATGTTATATGTCTCAAATTTGTATTAGAAAGTCACTCTCAGTGCTGCCCATGGCTTCAAAAACTCTGACGGGTTCATATTCATAGCAACTATTGGACAACCCAATTTGGTTTGGTTTACAGGTTGACTAGGAAAAAAACTCCCAAAAATATGAGGGATAAGCTCATTTTGTAAAATCTTATTTCATGGCAATTTCGTTCTTTTTCCCGCTAATGATTTACAGAAGTTGATCCATTAGAGCAATAAGTGGAAATGACGAGAGATGGGTTGAGCCTTTTTTCTAGTTCCTGTTCATTTTCAGTAACTGATACGTTTACGTGAAACGTGTGTGGTTTACTTATCTCTTCTCAAAGGCCTCATTGATAAAATGCAGTAAATTCTTACACACGGGTTGGTTATTTCTCGGTCCAGGCGCATGGAGATTCATTTCTTCGACATGGAAAAAACGCTGCATATTCTTACACAGGGGTTGGTTATTCCTCGGACCAGGCGCATGGAGACTCATTTCTTCAACATGGGGGAAATGGGGAAACAGTGGGTGCGGCGGGTCCCAGACCCATTCCAATCGATTCAGGATCCAAAATTTAGTGAAAAATGATACCCCACACGCCCAGTTACCGGAAATCTCGAAAACGCATATTCAAAATGGGTAATATATACCCAATTTGACCCATAACTTCTTCCAGTGGGTGCCAATTGTTCGGGGACCCACTTCATTGGATTCAGCGTCCAAAACTTAGTGGAAAATGAGACCCCACTCGCTTAGATCGCCCAAAATCTCGAAAATCCATTTTTCAAAAAACACATTTTGACCCCTACCTCACCCAAATTTGGTCTGATCGGGCTGAAAAGTTTGGAGGACAGTCCTAGGCCGGGAACCAAATTTCAGATTTTTAGAAAATTTTCTACTACCAATAACAGCGTGGACGGCGGACGGACATTGACCTTTTTTCATGCAAAAGGTCAACCTCTCCGATTCGGCTCAAAATTTTTTTCTGGACGTTTCAAGGTGTCTAGATCAAAAAAGGTCAATGTCCGTCCGCCGTTTTTGGTAGTAGAAAAATTTCTAAAAATCTGAAATTTGGGTCAGGGGTCTGATACCGGCCTAGGACGGTCCTCCAAACTTTTCAGCCCGATCGGGGCGGGGTAGGGGTCAAAATGTGTTTTTTGAAAAATGGATTTTCGAGATTTTGGGCGATCTAGGCGAGTGGGGTATCATTTTCCACTAAATTTTGGACGCTGAATCCAATGAAATGTGCCCCAGAACGATCGGCACCCACTGGAAGAAGTTATGGGTTAAATTGGGTATATACTACCCATTTTGAATATGTGTTTTTGAGATTTCTGGACATTTTCCGCTAAATCATGGACGCTGAATCCAATGAAATGGGTCCCAGGACGATTGGCACCAACTGGAAGAAGTTATGGGCCAAATAGGGTATATATTACTCATTTTGAATATGTGTTTATGAGATTTCTGGTACCTGGGCGTGTCGCGTATCATTTTCCACTAATCATGGATACTGAATCGATTGGAATGGGTCTGGGACCCGCCGCTTTCCCCATTTCCCCCATGTTTTTAAATTAGTTTCCATGCGCCTGGTTTGACGAATAACCAACCCCTGTGTAAGAATTTGCAGCGTTTTTTGATCTAGATACCATGAAACGTCAAGAAAAAAATTTTGAGCCGAATCGGAGAGGTTGACCATTTGCATGAAAACATAGGTTGATTATTCAAGGAATAACCAACCAAAATGGGAAAACAGTGGGTGTGGTGGGTCCTGGACCCATTCTAACCGATTCAGGGTCCAAAATTTAGTGAAAAATGATACTCCACACTCCTAGGTACCAGAAATCTCGAAAACACATATTCACAATGGGTCATTTTGACCCATTACCTCTACCTCTGCCAATCGTTCTGGGACCCTTTAAATTGGATTCAGCGTCCATAATTTAGTTCACATTTTGACCCCTACCCTACCCAAGTTTGGTCCGATCGGGTTGAAATGTTTCGAGGACTAACTAAAGCCATGAACGGACCCCTGACCAAAATTTTAGATTTTTTGAATAATTTCTACTACCAAAGTCGGCGTGGACGGACATTTGCTAATTTTGATCTAGACACCTTGAAACGTCCAGAAAAAATTTTTGGGTCGAATCGGAGAGATAGACTTTTTGCATGAAATTATTCTTGATTATTCATGGATTAACCAACCAAAAACGGGATCGACGTAGATTCAAACTCAGATCGACAAAAGGAACAGCGACAACGCCAATTTATTTTGGCAGATATTCAGTGACATCTTCAACTTCCAATGAATACGGTAATTTTATAAATCATTCCTTATTTATAACTGTATCCCCCGATGGCTTTGCGCCTGTGCAAATTCAACCTATACCAGTTATCTAAGTGGGAGAGAATAATTTCCCAATGCCTGAAGACATTGGGAAGCGGCCACATGTTCTAAATGGTTCCATATGCACCATAGAAGCCTGTAGGGTTTTTGGAAACTAATGCAATTGCAAATATACATTGAAATATACTTCTCTTATTATTTTTCCTTGGGATACATCTTGATGTGTGACAACTAATACTGACCCGCAAAAATGTGATGAGTATATGACTCGAAGGCGTTTCTAGGAGCACTTGAGGATCAACCTGATGTCCTTGGTACTTAGGGCTTGTAACATTTAAGAGTCCCAGCTACTTTTCGGTACCTGGTACGATTTTTTAGATTGATACGAAACAACCCGGGAAATGACAGATTTGTGAACCAAGAAAATTGAAATCACGATGAAGGACCTGAACAGACGCGCAATGACACTAAACTCCCTTAACTATATTTATTTGAAGAACGTGTGAAGCGTTCCGATTACCTGCTGGTAGGACAACTTGAATTTACATTGTATGCTCCAAAAATTATTTTTTGTATTTGTTGATGCATATAGCAGCCAAACATGCCTGGGAACAATAATGAAGAAAAGAAATACTTTATTGAAGAAAAATGAGAAAGGAATTTCATGGTTCTCAGGTAAAAATAGATCCATTACTTCACAAAAAATTCATTAAAATGTTTATATTAGAGGGAGCAGCCATCTTACCAAACATAAATTTGATGCTCCCAAATGAGATGGTCCCACTAAATAAATGCGAGGCCTAATTGGAACAAACCCCTTGCATTTAATTCCATAATAATCATGGGGAAAATGATTACTTGCTATACAGATTGGTACTGAACAAATTAACAGTATATTTTCTTCTAACTTTCTTCAGTTACTCATGTACGTACATGACAAAAACTATTTACATTCATGTAGTAATACACATTTTATGTATGTACCTGATCACCAACATTTTTTATGGACAAAGGACGGAAAAACGTGTTTTTTGGGTGGCGGTGTCTCATAATGTGACAGGTTTGTCAACAGCTCATATTAATGTGTATCATTATAGGCAGATCTGGGAACATCATTTGGATTATGGTGTTGATCTTCTTGACTGCTTCTTGAAGAAGAACGCTTGAGCTTTTTCTGTTCGGGTAATGTCCGATATGCATGACATTTCCTCTTATCAGTTGTAGCTAAGGGTTCTGGAGCTTTATGACACCTGCTTAAATGGGTAGCCATTCTGTTGCTGTTGTTAGAATGGAAAGCACAGGCTGAACAGTACATGTCCTTCTCCATAAGAGGGATTCCACCCAGCATCTGTCTTATCTTTGAGGGTTCTTGAGGGGGATGAACCCGGGCAGAGTGTTCCATGATAGCATAGGCACAATAAGATTGGAACGCACACTTATTACAATTCATCTTGATGGAGAAATGATTTGGGTTGATGGAGCTGTCACATTCTGCACAGGTGTTTTTTGAAAAAGAGGCGTCCATTTTTACTGATGAGCTCAATATCTTTTCATTGAGGGTGTGGAGACCAGACTCGTGAAGCGTCACAGGAGGATATGGCGTATTTGAAGGGATTGGCATTGTTGTTTGCTTCATTTCCAGGTGTCTCAAAATTCCTTTGACGTTAATGGCGCTGCGATGACACCTTTCTTGATGATCTTTCAGAGCCCCCGTATTGATAAATGATAGGACACACTTTTCACATTTCCAATTGAGGTCAGGGTTGATATGCTTCTGAATATGTTGGATGAAGTAAGTCTGGTTTCTCTTGATTTCTCGGCCATTTCTAGAGCAGAATCTGATTAACCTCATGCAAAAAGGGCACTGCAAACATGTGTCTTTGTCGTGGGATTTCTTGAAATGATTTACAGCATCATCATATATTGAAGTACGGAAATGACACACATTGCACTCATATGGCACATCAAGTTCACAATGTCTGAAGGACATGTGCTTGAATAACTTGTCATTGCATTCAAGATTCAATTTACAAATTTCGCAGTATTTAGCAGTACCAGGTTGTGGTTCAGGGTGTTTATGGAGGATGTGTGTTTGAAGATATCTGACAGGCTCAAAACATCTCGGGCATATTGTCAACAGGTGGTCTGACTGGATGGTAGACATATCATTGAGACTGTTCAGAGCATGGTGTATGAGGTGTTCTGTGAATGCAGTAGCAGTGAGTAAGTCACGCTTGCATAAGGCACATTCAGCCAGGAAGGGCCCAGTTGTCTTTACAAGATGAGGGTTTCCTAAAGCATAACCATAGTAATATGATTCCAATGAAATGGTCTGTGGTTCCTCTCTCATTGGGCTTTTTGCCACTGTTTGTGGAGGGTCAAGTGCTACCTCCAGTGGATTCCCTCCCCTAGCATCTATATCCAATCCTTCCTTTGTCTTAACATTCTCTGCCCTTGTTTCACTCATGAATTCCTTTCTTACATTGTGTACTCCTCCCATTTGGGTTTCCTTCACCAATTCCTTTCCTTCTTTTTTCACCTTTTCCTTTTTTGTTTTGTTTATTGGTAGCTTTTGCATTTTATTATCCAAATCCTTCTTTCCTTCGACAGCTGCGATGTTCAATGTCCCTTTTACTGGTTCTTCTCTTGTTTTATTTGCCACACTCTTTGTCCTTTCAACTGCAGAACTGCTAATTTCTTGACTGTTTTTTTCAGGCTTTTCATTTATGGACCATACACTGTACTTCCAAATTTTGAATGGATCAGAGGCAATTTTTTTCAACTTCAAGATAAGATCAGGACCTGGCAGTTTTGTCATTTCCCCTACATGACTAACCAAGGTTTCATAGGCTCTTGACGGGATTGGGCCCCAAACTTCTCGCCAGACAAGTTCATCTAAAAACTGCTGGATGATTTCAAATGAAAGGAGGCTCAGAGTGTTTTGAAACATATTTGGGATTTTAGCCCTTAAATAATCAAGAACGGCTAAATTATTATTCACGGCCCCTTTACCACCTGAGAGTACAAAATTAGCAAAGCCATACTCACGACAGAGTGAAGCATCCACAATTAAATCTGTTATAATCATTGATTGGGGATGCACCCACACCTTGAGCACTTCAAGTATACTCACAAACTTGGATGTATGTACTCCTGCTTTATTCGATGACCAGGCAAAGGAATTCCCCATAGCTCTAAGCCTTACAGATTGGGTTTTAGTGTCTAACACAGCCAATACATCTACTGTTACTTGTAAGTTGCATCGACTTTGGGTTGTTGTACCAATGTTGATTATACCCAGTTGTACCTTCTGTTGAGGCCCACCCAATAATGGTAGTTTCTCATGTACTGATGCTGTGCAGATAGCTCGGAAATATGTGTAATATGTCTTCAGCACATAGTTGTCAACTTTAACCCAAACTAGAACATTGTGCACAGCAGTTCTGCATGCCCAATGATACATTAGCTTTACAATAACCATAGGAACATGATTTGTTTGGTCAAAAATTGACCCAGTAAAAATTGAACACAAGTCAGAGGTGCAGCACTCAGCAATCCATTCATAGCCTCCTGAATGTGGGAATTTTCCTGGAGTTGAATGTATGACAAGTTTGAGTTTTTTCTTATGAATTTTGCACAACTGCTCAGACCTCAACACTCTTTTTTGCAGCAAGTATTCAATAAATATTCTAGGAGGCATTTGCGTAACTTTGCGGAGTTGCGTGTCCATCAAAAAACGCTCATTGTTGATAACCAGCTTAGGGAAAATTTTCAAGGATGGACAAACTGAAACAACCAATGAAGGAAAGGTTTTTTCTGTTGTTGGGCCTTTCTTTCGGTCATTTTGGTTGACATACTGACGCACTCCATTTTGAGGATTTAATGGTATAGGGCGCCCATTAGTTAAATCAAGTAACTTAATAGGGCCTTTCGAATCAGCAGGAAGCAGCATTCTTTGTGTTGTAGTTGATTTCCTAGCAACATAAGTTTTCTTTTGCTTAACAACTTCCTCATGAGTGTTTGGTATCACAGGTAAACTGGAGATGCTAGGAGACAACTCAAAATGAAGTGGTGATGAGATGGATATATCACTTCCTTGTTGTCTGCCAGTGTTCAGAGATGAAAGCAGTTTCATGTTGTCATCATTTAGAGAAAGGGAGTGACGCTTATTGCTCAAGTATTGCTCATTTGGCTCCTGAGATTGAGGAAACAGAGACAAGCCAGAAGCTGTTGTCCCAGGTTGTGCAGGCATTGTAGGCAATTGTGGCTGAGGCATTGACTTTTCAAGACAAGTGAAACGCCCCACATCATCAGTTTTGAGTACAATGCTGGTGCACAACTTGTTTTCCAATCGAGGCTTCTCCTTTGATGTACCACCCAGTCCTGGTGGAGCAGGTTGATTATGTTTTGCATTGAAGAGAGTAGATGTCTCAGTTTGAGGTTTCAGTCTAATTGTAGGATATTGCGTAAAGAGGTTCAGGGTTGGTTGCCTTGTATTGGCTGCTGCAGAAGCTGCCATCAGCGGGGAAACCTCACTTGGACTTTGTGTAACCTTTGTTTGCATCCCATTATCCCCTGTTGGTGGGGCATTTTGTTCAAGTATAAATACACGCGAGGTAGACGTGTTGAGATAAATGCTTGGTAAAGTTGGAGGGTTGTTACTACCAGGTGAGGGGCTCTTGTGATTAGCCAAAGAATCATTGACAAGAATCATCAGTGACTGGTCATTTTGGAATGAAGACTTAGCAACAGTAGAACCATCCGATGGTTCTTGGTTATGTAAACCTATATTGCTATTGTGGGCTCTCAATGAAGCCCAGAATTCAGTGAACTCATCAAGTTTCAGTTTGTAAAAGCTTTTCTGGTGATCAGTCAATTTGTCTTCACCAGCTTCTACAAGGTGGCCATCACAATGTTCCATAGTACCAGGTTTCTTGAAACTCCCAATATGGATATCTGAAACAGACAAATCATACTTCTCTATAGCATCCTTAATAAGTGCATGGTTGTCAGGCATCCTGCAAGCCAGATATGTGAGTTTGTAATGGCAGACCATCTGTTTGTGTGTGAACAGCTTTTGAAATGATTTATGCAGTGATGACAGGAGTGCTTGAAACAAATGTGGTCAGAAAGGATCCCACAAATGACAAAAGCTGGAGTGGCAGGAATATTACACATAGAGGCAGAGGGTCCTATTGCATGGACAGGATTAATTTCATCATTAAGACGTGTATAAGCATGCTAATAATTGTGGTTGGGGAGGAGGAAGCAATGGATTCTACATTAATGTCTGCTGCAAATTAGTGCCACAGTCCATACACCTAACTAGCATGTTTATTATGTGATTTGCATGATAGGAGGGGTAAACAATTAGAACATATGACACAATGAATCATAGGTGAATGAATCATGGCACATAGGTCCTAATTTCAAAACAAATACAGATATATTATAAAACTAGCCTTTTTCACCTCTGGCATAATATTCATAAAAACGATGGTAAATGCATTGGCCGTAATACTGCTAAGAATATAAAATCATTAGTCAATATTTTTAAGCAAATTGTGGGCAATACCTTGAAAATGCAGCCAACTCTCTCATAATGGTTCATTAATATTTAGGAAAAGAGTATGGGGGAAACAGTGAGTGTCTAGGAGTTATTACAATCGATTCAGCGTTCAAATATGTAGTAAATAATACCCCATTGCCTTGGTCTCTAAAAAATCACGAAACGCAACTTTCCGAACACATATTTAGACCCTTATATCCAACTCTGGCGAGCACCAAAAATCAATTATGAAATTAGTTGTTTTGACCCATACCTAAAAAGAGGTCCCTGACCAAAACGTCAGGTTTTTAAAGCAAATTATCTACTACCAAAAATAAGTGTGTGGACAGCTGTATTTATGCAGGCTCACTTTTTCAGAATATGGCCGGCTTGAGGATTTTTGGAGAGGATTTCCCTTTCAGGCCAACCTTTCCAGTTTGCCTGAGCATGTGGACGGGCCAGAGAGGATTTCCTCAGTTGGAGTGGACTTCCAATTTAAAGAAAGGCTGCCTGAACAGTCCACCTCAGCTGAAACCTTTCCTCATGTGTGGATGGAGGCCTGTCTGGCATCAAAACTGCAGTTCTTGCGACGCTATTTGCTTAATTTAATTATCAGCAGTCTTCTCCAGAAGAGGCAGCCATAGCATGTGTACCTGGCCTAACATAACTAGGCACATGAATTACAATAGTGAAATTGAAAATGGAACCCTCTCCATTTCTTCCTTTCTCATATGAAACAACTTTCTTGCTGAAGTACGTGGAGCCCCTTTGTGGTTAGTAGCCCTCACTAGTCAATGTTATTTACTGTGCCTGATTTTATGAAATCTATGACGCTTTTGGCCGGATATATTACCAAAATATTAATCTGGAAGCGGCGCTAATCAAAGATAAAGAATACGAGCTATATACCTCATTCCCTCCAAAAATCAGAATCTAATACATAAATTAATAAGTAGCATACTTGAACCAATCAATATCTGACTTCAATATTGATTGCATCATACGGACAATGTTCATGAGTACACATAAATTTGAAGAACTGAAATTGGAGGATTTTTACATGTACCCGTTTAACGATTCTGTCAAGCCAGAGGATTCTTACACGTCACTGCTTTTGGCTACATAACTATGAAATATTGTCCATTCAGTTTGATACAACCACTGTTAGTACAGGTGGCCCAGTGGTAGTGTTGGTACACATAACCTAAATTTTGTGGTAACAAAACAATTGAAAGCACTCCCAAGTCTCAATAGTATAAAAACGCTGCAAATGCATTCACAGGGCTTGGTTATTACACAGACAAACAGATTGAGATTCATTCAGATTGATCCAAATTTGGTCCAATTGAGCTAAAGAGTTGAGGACCCTGAAGTGGTCCAATAAAATTGATTTTTCAACATTGTCTAATACAAAAACTGGCTTGGGCAGCAGACGGACATTTTTACTTATTTTGATCTATACACCTTGGAACATTTTGCATGAAAACATTGTTGATTATTCAAGGAAAACCAACCAAAAATACTATGATAATTTTTCCTGAAAATTACCTAATATTATAGCAAACAAAGGGGGTGGTAAACTTGGAGAAGTTGGTTGGGGAGTGTGTGACCTTCACAATTGTTCTCAGTCTGTGTAAGGAGAGGGGATAAATGTACTTCCCCTGCTCCCACCCAACAGCTGGGTCCCCCTCCCCATCTCCTAAGGTGAAGCTGTCATACTGCAACGTCCCGCATTATCAAACTTTTGTAGTCCCTTTTCAAGAACTCCAAAACATAAAAATTGTGAGAAAATGGCCAGGGACCCCCCTCAAAATCATGGGAAATAACCAGCATTCTAAGCTGGGTTCACATGGAAGCGGTTTTCCCATTGGTCCGTTGAGCGGCAAACGCTCGGCCATCTGATTGGCTCCACGGGTCTATCACAGCTGCTGCAGGTGAACTTTTGAAGCGGTCTGTTACAGACCGCTGTATACAGTATACATCAAATCATTTTGATATTTGCCGCAGTAACACATGCGCAGTGGGTCTCGGCGCAGCTCTCCCAGCTGTTTTTGTCGTCTCATGTTATCTCATTTTTCTGATTCATTCATTCTCATTTTTTTGCCACCAATCAGCTCCACGAACGCGCTTGCTGCACCGCATCCATGTGAACACCTAAACTCAAAACGTATTTCCCCCACCATTCTACCGCAGTTGCCGCTACGGAGAAACCGCGTCCATGTGAACCCAGCTTAACCTCTGAGAACTCTTCATCATAATACTGCCTTGGTCCCTGTACTTTGTTGACCAGGAACGTCAAAAAATGTACTTGGGATCTTATCTACCAAGTTGTAGTCAAAATAACAAGACAAGGGATGGGGTGGACTGCTTGGACCAGGGAAAGACGTTTTTATGCACCTGAACAATAGCCGGCCATACACGGACGTTCTTTCCTCTCAAAAATCGCGGAGTGTCGAAACGCGGAATGAAAACGGGGAAGGAAAAAACGGAGGGAAAGTGTGGAGAAGAAAAAAGGAAAAATGTTTTTCCCTTGGTTAATCGTGGCGTGTGGTAAGGCAGAGGGTTCGTAAAGCGATTCGTGGTAGGAAAGAGCGGGAAGGGAAAACTGGGCTGAACTTTTGAAAAAATGTGAGACGAACGTGTGTGGCGCAGGTCTAGACGCGGTGGGACTGGCGCGTTATCATTTGAGAGGAAAAAGCGTTAGTTAGTGGGGAAACCCCCTCATTTATCGTGGCATTTATCCTGGAGCGTTGTCATGTTTGAAATTCGTACAGGATCGAAGGAAAATCGGGAGGATTCTCAGTCTGATATTAGAGTTCTTTCTTGCTGGCGTTGAAAGCGTAAGCTGCGGATAAAAAGAGTATTCAAGGTCGAAAAAAGAAGGAATTCATACTGGCGTGCGCCCTCTTATGTCAAAGTGCGGTAGTGGTGGGAAAGAAGACCCGGAAAAAGAGAGAAGTTTGGCAGAAAAAGTGGTTGGCTTACCGCGAAAAGTATGGTCACATGGGCTTGTTGAGGGAACTAAGAGATAACAATCCCGAGGATTTCAAAAATTATTTGCGGATGGATTCAGCCTGTTTTGACGACCTAATGACAACCCTGCGACCTTGCTTGACGAAACATGATACAACTATGCGACAAAGCATACCTGCTGAAGAAAGACTTATCGCCACTCTCGCGAAAGTCGCGATCAGCATCCGGGTCTACCTTTTTATAAAGCTCGATAAGCGCATCGTACCTAACATTCCTTAAATTGCGGTTTACATACTCTTTGGACTTCGTTTTCCAAAGAGCTGGATGCTCACGGTATGTTGAAATGAATTCAGTCATGAATTCTTTCGTTGTATGGCGAATGTCCGTCATAACGAAGTATTATGACAACAAGATGATCGAAGCAACGTGAGCAACTACTGATGAACTACTGGCGCGGGCTCGGGGAAATCCCCTCTCGTTTCCCCTCCAGTAAGAACATCCACTAACATAGATGATTCTTGGAATGATCATTCCACGAATCGTCTACTGGCGCAGGCCGATCCAGCACGTGGCTCGGGGTAAATCCCCTCCAGTACGAACACCCAGTAACACAGATGAATCTTGGAATGATCATTCCACGAATAGTCTGCACAATCACTTCCCATTATTTCATGGCGCGTCTCAGCGCCCACTCACACACGTGATTTTCGAGATGAAATCATTCCGAGCCACGATTATTGAGATGAAAGAACGTCCGTGTATGGCCAGCGAATGTCTCTAAATTTGAAGAATGTCAAATTATGAAGAGCCTGATTCAGTTCATTTCTTTCTTTTTTAATTCCTTTGTGACATCAAAAGGTTTTTGAGTTGCAACAGTCCGTATTTTATTATAATTACGTATCTACTCTTTCACATTTCAAGAGTTAATGAATAAATGTATTCCAACATACTATACCAACATCCTAGAGAAGTTTGAAAGAAAGGCACATTTCCTGGTTCATTGTATTTTTGTGTTGATGTTTTGGGCCCTAATGATGTACATATGGTGTACATAGACCCTGAAAGTGCATCCTACGATAACTTAACACCTTAGAGATCTCTAATAATGAATGTGCCCCGATTTTGTGAGAAAAAGGCATGGAAATTGGATTTCGAAAGACACTGACAATTCCTGGGGTCCTGTTGTCTGAGGAGTGGTCTCAGAGGCCCGTCTACCCTTGGTGTTAAAAATTTTGTCTCTGGACACAAGGTTAAATGGAGACAAACAGATGAAAATGTGTTACGAGCTTACCTTCTAATGATAAGATATAATAGGAAGGTCCAATTCCAATAGTATATGAAGAGAATTTCAATTACTTCAACGAATGTAAACCAAAACAAGCTAGAATGGGAACCACAAACCATGTGCACACCAAACAGAAGTAACTACCACTCATCCCATGCGCCACTGGAGGGGACTTTCATAGGAAGAAGACAGGCTCATCTGAGTATAAAAGGAAGGGGGTGCAGTGTTGCCAGATCCTGGGTTGAGGTAGAGGGTCTACACTTGTATTGAACTGTGCCTTGAAGTGATAAACGGCAACAGTGCAGGATCACTGTTCACGGTGGAGGTGGTAATGGTGATGGGAACGAAGGGGTGGCGTTCGTCATCCATTCTACTGGCCGCGACTGGAAAGACTCCTTGGTGATGCAGTTTACAAGACGACCGCTAGAATGAGCCACGTTTAAATTTAATCAAAATAAGTAGTGATTGTTATGGCCCCTTTCACCTTTAGCTCAATTATGGGTTGATGGGTCAGTACACTTCTGTATTAGTATTAATTTGTAAAATTAATTGATCTTTCAAAACTTTACGTTTCCAAGCAGGTATGTTCAAAGTCCAAATAAAAAAACTAGATGCCGAGAAAAACCTAAAAACTTGTACGCTAAGACTACTGGGTCGTTGAGCCCAATCACCCCCAATATTGAGGAATGATAGGGGCGTTTCATATAATTTTTTACAAAATGATGGTCGCTGGGTCCTAGACAGATTACCACACCCGTAGGAGGCCTAGATACCGGAGTATTTTAAAAACTGATTATCAAATATGAAGATTCGATTATGTGTGATTTCAGTTTATTAACCAGAGGCAGCGTTTTGGTTGGTTATTCCTTGAATAATCAACCTATGTTTTCATGCAAGAAGTCAATCTCTCCGATTCGGCCCAAACATTTTTTCTGGACGTTTCAAGGTGTCTAGATCAGAATTAGCAAAAGTCGACGCCGACTAAGGTAGGTAGTAGAAATTTTTTTAAAAATCTGAAATTTTGGTCGGGGACCGTTTCCGGCTTTAGTTGGTTCTCAAAACTTTTCAACCCGGTCAGACCAAATTCGAGTGAGGTAGGTGTCAAAATGTGTACTTCGAATAATGGACTTTTGACATTTTTTGCAATCTAGGTGTGTGGGGTATCATTTTTCACTGAATTCTGGACGCTGAATCCAATTAAATGAATCCCGAAACGATTGGAGTCCTCTGGATGAGGTTATGAGTCAAAATGGGTACAACCTGTCTACCCATTTCGAATGTCTGTTTTCGAGATCTCTAGTACCTACGTGTGGGGTATTATTTTCCACTAAATTTTGGACCCTGAATCGATTGGAATGGGTCCGGGACCCGCCACACTCACTGTTTCCCCCATTTTGAAAATAAAATATAGTTTTCATGCGCCTGGTCCGAGTAATAACCATCCCGTGTGTACAAATTCGCAGCGTTTCAATCAATCACTCCGGGCCGCTAACTGAAATTTCGGATTGGCAATCCTTTCGTTTCAAAACGTCTGGTACCAGGTTTGAGATTCAAAACACCCATAATATTGCTCTCAGTGCCTGTCCACATTTTGAATTGACTCAGCTTCCCTTCTAGAAGAAAATTTCCGCAAAACCAAATGGAGAGAAATTAGTAAAGTTTAATGTTCTCAATTCAATATTATTTCTGGTTTTCAACTAATGGAGGTTCTATGTCGGATACTGGAAAGAAGGTTTGTGAAAGGCAGAAAAGAAACAAGTTAGAAATTCTTATATATTTACATAGGTACATTTAGTGGGTTCGTACTAAATGAATAAGGTAATTCTCAGTTTCTACTCAGAAAAAACTACAGAAAATAATGTTGACCATCAGAAGTGGGTCGTGGCCGAGTAGTCGGAGATCACAAGCCTTCCCTCTCTTTCCACTTTTCCTTCAGTTCTCGAAGTTTTTTCTTTTTCCGATCAGAAGATGCCCCTTTCTTTTCGTTTAATGTTTTTAGTTGATTTTCCACACTATTCTCGCCATTGATCATGTTATCCAACTTTGTGATCAGTTTTTCTCGAGCCAATTTTCGGTTGGTGTCCAATAAGCGTGACTCGTGGCATTTTACGACGATGCCTGAAAAATAATACGAGCTTATGTAGTAAACAGATAGATTGAACGAAGAACAAAAAGGGTTCGTAGAAATACTCTTATTGTATGCGCATACAAAGAGTGCGAACGACGGTTTCGATACAGGTTGCCTATCAATTATTGATTAGTATTGTAGCTTGAACTGAAAGTGATCTTTGGAGGATAGCAGAGAGGCTATGGATTTCAGAGCTGAAATAAAAATCCTTGGACCAGAGCAATGGAGAAAATGAAGGAAAACAGTGAGTATGGAGTGTCCCGAACTCATTTCAATCAATTCAGGGACCAGCATTTAGTGGAAAACGATACCCCACACGCTTAGGTACCAGAAATCTCGAAAACCTACATTTAAGATAGGTAGATGTGACCCTTAATTGTGACCCTTAATATCGTCCGGTGGATGCCAATCGTACTGGAACCCATCCAATTGGATTCAGCGCCCAAAATTTAGTGGAAAACTATACCCCACACGCTCAAATCGCGAAAAAATCTCGAAAAACACATTTTGCACGATTGGGCTGAAAAGTTTCGAGGACCAGTTAGCACCAAAAACGAGTCCCTGAGCAAAAGTTCAGATTTTGGTTGGATATCCCTTGAATAATCAACCTATGTTTTCATTATCCTATTCATTTCCTATGTCAACATGTGTTTTTTGAAAAATGGATTTTCGAGATTCTTGGCGATCTAGGAGAGTGGAGTATCATTTTTCACTAAATTTTGGACGCTGAATCCAATTGGATGGGTTCTAGAACGATTGGCATCCGCCGGAGGAGTTTATGGGTCAAATGGGTATGTATCTACTATTTTAAAAGTAGGTTTTCGAGATTTCTGGTACCTAGGCGTGTGGGGTATCATTTTCCACTAAATTTTGGACCTGAATTGATTGGAATGGGTCCGGTATCCGCCCCACCAACTGATTCCCCCATGTTCGACGACATAGGCATGTGAGGTATCATTTTGGGGTAAATCGGAGAAGTCGACTTTCTACATGAAAACAGCCAAACCTGCCGTATGAATGATTATTCAAGGAACAACCAACCAAGAGTTCAGTATGTAAACATGATTCAACTATAGCCTGTCATCGCCCACCAATGTCACGATAAATTCGCGAACAGAAACTTAAGAATCTGTAAATGGGCATGACCTAATCTCACCAGTGGGGATATGACGGAGAACAGCACAATTAGAACGTTTGTTCACGTTTTGACCCCCGGGACCGCTGCCTTTCACAAATTGTTCCTCTAGATCTTCTTCATTGAGTACAGGCACTCGAGACCGGTCAATCCCTTTTTCTCTCAAAACAGCCGAAGTGATCAATGTCCGCGGACTCCCAAGGGAAGTGTTGGATGGACGGATATTAATGTGTCTACGGTCTGTGGAAAAATCAAAACTAAGTTACAGAGAGTAGTTTAGAAAATTTTAGTTCAAAAACATGATAACTGCGGAATCAAATGTACAAAAAGAGGAGCTATGTTCTTGTATTTTCTAATATATTGCTTCTCGAGTAGGAGACATTGGACTTCTAAAACTCTAAAAGATGTAATTTCAGATCATCTACAGGATATCTCTGAAAGCCATAACCTCCCGAACGGTAAGTCTAATCTAATTACTCCTAATTACACGACCAACAAATTAGAAAAAAAACGAACAAATGAATACCAAAAAATGTTACAAACCCGTAGGAATGTGCTTGAGAAGAGCGCAATTGTTGTTTTTGGCGACGTTACTTCCTCCAGGGCCGCTTCCAGTTATGAATTGCTCTTCGATGTCTTTCTCATTGAGGACGGGCACTCGAGAGCGGTCAATATGCTTATTTGATTGCAACGAAGTGAGACAAAAGCGACGAGACAAAGTCGAAATGGATAACATGTTTCAAACAAACCTCTTCAACCTAATTAACTCTCTTCCTCTCTGTAATCAAAGTAAACAAATAAGACGCATAAATTGCCAGTGATGCCACAACTATTCAACAGAGATCGCAAAATGGTCTTACGTTATAGAAAAAATCTACTTCTTCTGCTGTTCTTAGACTCTTATTTGCCTTGAACTCGTCTTTTACTCTCTTCAGGAAGAATGACTGATTGGTGTACTTCAACTGGTATCCGTAGCGAAGTAACTGTTTGTAGAGTGAAATCACGTCTCGAGCTGTAGGCGCACTCATCTCCTGAAACATTGATTCAACGAGTTAAATTTGAAATCGTGGAAACCAAGTGTAGGGATGCTCCACCAGACTATGGTAGGTCTTATGTAGGTTCTTAAGTATCATTTCTGAGCAATTTCTCTGGCTACATGGAAGACTCGTCCCGGTGGAGTTTCAATTTTGGTTGGTCATTCCTTGAATAATCAACCTATGTTTTCATGCAAAAAGTCAATCTCTCCGATTCGGCCCAAAATTTTTTTCTGTACGTTTCAAGGTGTCTAGATCAAAATGTCCGTCCGCCGTTTTTGTTGGACAATTTTCTAAAAATCTGAAATTTGGGTCAGGGGTCTGTTCCCAGCCTAGGACGGTCCTCGAAACTTTTCAGCCCAATCGTACCAAATTTAAGCGGGGTAGGGGTCAAAATATGTTTTTTGAAAAATGGATTTTCGAGATTTTGGGCGATCTAGGCGAGTGGGGTATCATTTTCCACAAAATTTTGGATCCTGAATCGATTGGAATGGGTCTGGGACCCGCCGCACCCACTGTTTTCCCCATTTCCCCCATGTTGAAGAAATTAGTCTCCATACGCCTGGTTCGAGGTTTAATCAGTAATCACTTCTGCGTTCCACAGAATGAGGCTTTTGCACCTGAAAATAATTCGCCAACAAAAACGCACGGAAGTTTTGATAAGAATTTCTGAATAAGTTGCAGGAATGCAGAAGCAGAAAAAAGTAATATTACAAGTTTTTTTACTCGTAGTAAGCTCCACACGATCCAAATTCAAAAAAAATTATCAGGAGTGACAGTTTGAAATGTAGTAATATCCGTATTTTGAGTTAATTAGGTATTTGTCATCTGATCAAGCAGCGCTTGTAAATGACATTTAGAAACACTCGCCGAACAGATCAAGCAGCTTAGGCAGCGGCAACGTTTTTAGCTGAAGTAGTACGAGCCTGTGAAGTTGGCCAGCGTTTAACCACACCAAATACACCGGATAATAAGAGATAACACTTGGTAATTCCTAGCAGCCTACCTATGGTAGCACAGCTAACTGTAGGACTCGCCAACTCCGATAATCAACCCTAAAACATGTTGCACGTTGAAGGCCTTGCCGAGAGACTTTTTACCCAACGCTCGTGCAATCGAATGAGTAAGAGTATATTGTGACTCACAGCAGGTTTAAATTTGCCGTGGTTTTGCAACGTAATCAACTCACCAATGGTGATATCAATCCAATGAGGAAAGGGAGTCTCTCATCGTCCTTTACAACGCTCAAAATCTCACGAACCTTGCTGGGGAGCGGAAGTGAAAAACTGACAAATGCTCAGAACTTGCCTAATACAAATAAGTTGTTCTTGTTCGGGAGAATGCGGACAATTACTACGGGTAGATTGTCGATTCTGAGGACACTTGCAAACTTTACTCCTGGTCCTGGAAGAAAAATAAAACAGACAAGTCAAGGTGGGGGGACGTGATAAGGCTTATCAACGCTGAGTTCGTGTACTCTAGTTTTATATGTCTCGGCAAATGAAGGCCACCGAACGCAAAACTATCCAGATAATAAAAAGAAAACGTATATTGCTTAGTTCGAAAATCGCGGGATATAATATAGGGAGAGTAAATGGGGAAAAACGTGGGGAGTCCTGTGCGTTGAACGTGTTGAACGAATTTTTACATGTTGGATTGGTATCAAAAGATAAGACGGATTTCATCTTTAATCTTCTCTAATTGACTCACCTCGAAGGATGTGTATTTGTAGGGATTACTATCTTCAATATAAAGTCGATAAATTGTGAGCCGGGTTTTTATAAGCGTCCCTGTTGACAACGACCATTTGGCATTTATATGAATCTGCACACGCGAAGGGAACCGAGTCTACAGCTAATTCCACCCGGAGCGCTCAGATCACTGTTTTTCTCCTTGTAGTTCAATTTATGTATATGTATGTCGCTGAAATCATTTGCAGTGGGTAAGTAGTGACGTTGACGGA